>JACJUM010002477.1:11410335-11467054 GCA_020976665.1 Heortia vitessoides
ATCGATATATCCGCCAGGCCCAATGTCGCAGAGATCCTAGATCAGGATAAAAAATATATGATGATTTTTGGGTTTACTCCGTGTCTGGGTGTTTTTAGGGGGGCTTAAAACCAGCAGTGATATAATTAACATCAGTGCTTTAAGTGACTTATCTTGAAGTTAGATCAATATTGATTTATTTTTGTGTGATTTAATTATTCTAAGTCTTACATAAAGATGCTAGGGAATGGCAAAATAGTATTTAATCAATTTATGATAATTATATTATTCTTAAAAAGCGGCACCTAAACCTAATTTCGTAAGCAATATAAACAAATTGGATTTTTAAAGATTGTTTACCAAGTTAAGGCTAAAGTAAATATATTAAACTGTACAATGGCCTTGATAAGAAAGGCCGGAGAGGGCTATAGTAATATTTTATGTGCTCAAAAAAATCTCAGGTTTACTTAAAAACTAATGTCCTTGCTATATATTTCTTTGATAGAGCTACACTTATATGATACTTATCGTAAATACCGCAAAGATTTTCATATGGAAAATCGTTTTTTGGAATTACGTAAAATCCTTTTTGTGTTTGACATAAAAAGGGTAGCATAATGAATTAAATATACACAGAAAATAAATTCTGAAGCGGTTTTAAAAAATGATAATTGTGTCAGAAACATTGAAATCATATTTTTTTTTAAATAACTGTTACATGATTTCCGTTTTTCCTTTTAGTTGAGTGTATTAAAAAGATATTTCATAATATTGGAAATTTTAAAATCTTTTTAAACACCGTGTGAATCGACGACATCTTGACGATGACTGACATTCGTTGTTGCATAATTTAAATAATTTATATTCATATGCATTACTCCCTCTTTTTAATTATACTAACAAAAAACCTAGTTGAAGGTAGACAGGAGAAGCATTTGCGAATTCAATTTCTCGACAATAAATTTTTATTTTATTATAATAATTTATATTAAAATATGTATAATTAATTTTTGATGTTTTGACCAATGTTCTCGTGTTTAATATGAAGTTTATAAGTTATCCGTTAATTTTATAAATAAAAAGTTAATTTTATAAATCAACGTCAGGAAATTTCATTTGTATGTATCTTTCAAAGATGAAGCATCTGATGATTATTACCCGGTAATACAATGTTTTCAGTTATTTTACATTCTACTTAATTTTGACGTACCATCTATTAGATTAGCTTAGGAGTCTTAATCATAGTTATAAGCAATATTGGGACTGGGTTGGGCATCCGGGACCAAAGCCCTGGAGCGTCCACAATAGAGAGAACCGCACAATAGAAAAATTTCGACAATACACAAAACTTTGTTTTACCATATATGAATTTTTAATTGTATTTATTTACAAAAACGACCAGTTTTCAGAACTCTATAATAACCAAATTACGGAGCTGCATTCCCAAACCTCGAAATTTATTTTGATAGTCACGAATTGTTATTGAGAACGCTCATATTCAGGAATCTAAAGTATAATTATACACAATCCAAATTAATACAAATCAATAACTACGTTCCTGCCCTGCTAAGAGATGAAAGTTACAATATATATTTATATAAAATAATATTTACTTTGAAAAATCAAATTGCTTCAAGTTTCAGGCGGGAGTCGAACCTGCACATTTCATCGTTCCTAAAGGTGTAAGTAATGCTGTCCTCCGGAATAGGAAAGATGTAGGTTCGAGTCCTACTTGAAGACTAAGATAATTTATTCTTTGTTCTAATAAATATTATTTTGAATATAATTCAGCATTTTTCATGTATAAAATCTCTAAAGTATTTCGTATACGTTCGATAATTCGTAATTAATTTTAATATAATTATGTTATTTTTATTAATTTTTTATTTGCAAAAATATGCTTCATATTAATAAGATGTTTTGATTTATTTGTTTCTCTAAAATGTATTTTAGGTTTCTGATTTAGTTTTAACAGAATTGAACAATGTTTTTGGAATTATTTATCATGAATATATAAATAATATATGAAATAGCAAATTTGTAAAGACATTTTTTTAATATTTTAGTTACCGCAATAATTTATAAATGTGACAAAGGAATAGTTAGGAAGGAAAGGAAGTGATATCCTGCCTTTTTGTATAGGGTGCACCTCATTCATAGATAGTCTGCATTGGTACCTCACACTCTTTTATTTTTACCGCTAAATAGCATACTCGCATTGCTGTGTTGCGGTTTGAAAGATGCGAGAGGCAGTGAAATTACTTTGACATAATATCTTCAAGTCACAAGGTTGGCACCGCGTTAGTGTTATCCATGAGATATTACCAGCGTGTATAATCTGCAGTGATTGGTCCAATAAAAAAATGCATAAAATGTTTGGCCTATTATCGCTTGCCAACCAACGTATTGCCTATGTTTTACTTTGACAAATCTTTCACTAGACCTTATAATTATTAGCTAAATTACGTTTCGTTAGTATAACAGTTTCTTACTTAATAAGTATAGCAACAGAAATTTAAGTAGATTAAATTAGTTTAGAGTATGACAAACAAACGGACGTATTACCAGAAGCGAATCACTTTTATAAAAGAAAATAGATTTAGGTACGCGAAAACTTATGTTATTCTGCTACTTGAAAGTTGGTATTTTAAAGAGTATTAATGTAAAGATCAGACCAAACATACAGTAACTGTCAGTTTGGTAAATAAAACAAAACTATATGAAAAGTTAGTATATGATTATTTTGCGAAATAAATTTTTTGTTAGTTGTCTAGTGGTAACAATATTTCAAACTTTTCATCATTACAGCCTTTTGGAAGTCCACTGCTGGACAATAGTCTTCTCCAAGAGAGGAGGTCTTTTGCCCATATTGCCGCGCTGGGCAAGCGTGAACGCAATTGCAGTGCGCTGCTTTCGCGACGGGGATGCTGCTGCCCATCCACGCCCTGTGCATTTGAGCTGAACTGTTTCGATTGGATATACTGCCATCTGTCAGTTCTGGTATCTTAGTCGCCTTTTACCACACCTGGTTCAGTGGGAGGTACTATTCTACTCTGCCGGTACCTCACGCTATTCAAAATTATTTAACAGTATTTTAAACATATTTCAGTGCAAATACGGAGGAAAAGGTACAGCCGATGTGAAATACAGGGGTGAATATATGATAATATTTTTAGCCATCACATCACTCCACTAAAATATACATCTTCGTAAGACTTCTTAAAATATTTTATTTGATCAAATTTATCATGCACGGTGACAATCGCAATACACGTCCTGCGGCTGGTAAAATGAATAAAATTATAAAAGCTAAACATTCTTCAACATCGGTTACAATAAACAATGTCCATATGAAAATATTCAGCATTCTAACATTCGCTCGTTGGAAATCCCATATACATTCTGAAAACGTAACTCCGTGCGTTTATTTTATAGCATATTCAAATGAATACATTCATAAATATTGAGGTTGATACAACATTTGGTATGTATTGAGATGTTCTAGAAAATTTACGCTTGACAACATAATAATTGTTTGCTCTCAAATTAACTTAGGATGGACTCATTATCTTATCAGGCGTACTAAGTCCACTGATGGACATGGCCTTCCCTCAGAAAGGGGGAATTTTGCCCATAATTGTTGCGCTGATTATTTACCAAAATATTTAATATATGTAATTTTTACTTTTTTAATTTTCTTTATTTATATTATATTTGTATATTCTATATCCCTATATAATATCTAACCAGATTCACGCTTCAGTTCGTTTTGACGGTATCAAAGCTTTCAATGGAATTTTGACGAGACACCATTGACGAGTTGATTTGTTTTTAGTAAATATCATCTTTAATATATTTCAGCATGGAAATATATTTAAATCACAGTCTATGCATAAAAACTCTTAAAGCAATTAAGTATCCATTTCATTCTTTATCGATTGCTTCAAACTTTTTAAAGTTTGACGATTGAGTTCATATGTCTTTGAGAACTTAAGTTGGAAGCTAATGTTGCAGTAAAATGTAAATGTTATGTGTTCTTTTATTTATTATCAAGGTGTTTGCTAAAAATTAATTACGTATAAATGATATAATTGATATGCTGGAAAGACCGAATCGATGCGGTAGCGTCCTTATTCAATAAACCAAAGACAAACACTTATGTCATGAACAATTTATGTGATTATTTTATTATTATTGGTCTTCGTTCTCTTTTTCTCAGCTTTAGGTTGATTGAATAGCCGATTGCCGGCATTTAAGGGTACAGCCATGTAAAGAGAATGTTTTAAGTTAGTAGAGGGAATTATATGGGGGGTCTGACCCAGTGTCGTCAATTTTCATGAACTTTCTGACTATTCTGTAGGTACAATAGCGGATTATTATAGGCTCATGTGATATTTTAGACTGGTGAAGACATGCTTATGGATGACTCCTGTGCTTGAAACTACGATAGGGACTATATAAACCTTTTTGCTTCGAGATTCTTGTTACTTGTCGTATTATTATTTTGTATTAATTGTACTTATTTTGTATACTTGTGAACCTGCGTCATAAGGATACAGAATAATGAATATGACCTATAAACACTTAATTGTCGAACTTGTACAAGTTTGAAGCTATCGATAAGAAAATCTATTTAATTACTTTGACAGGTATTATGCAAATTGTTCTTAGCATAAAAAAACGATCAGGCGATTAGATTTTTTTCCATTAGTTATATAAAGCAAATTTTATTATTGTTGTATGTGTCTGATTTAGGTGTATTTAAAAAAAATAATTTTGTCACAAGGTTTGAGACACGCTAGTTATATCTATTCGATAGTATAAGGTCTTCGGTTAATACTCCGATTTTTAATCATCATATGGACTGTAAATTTATTTTACACCCTATTACTTACTGTTACTGCAACGTATAGTCGCTCGTAATATCACAACGATGTCACGAGCGTTGCCAACCTTGTGACTTAAAAAGAATCTTAAAATAAATACACATTACCCAGTAACATTCGCACAATATTATTTGGTGGCAGAAGTAGTCAAAAGTGAAGTACTAATGCAGTAGTATAAATTAAGGTAACAGCGGTATAAGCAAGTATCTTTTGCAACAGTGTTCGTTACGCATGACTAATGGAAGGCAACCCCAGATTAATATCAAGCTTCATAAAATCCCAATTTCATCAACTTAATTACACAGAAACAAACACGTTTCGTGAAACAGAGAATAAAACAAATGAATTATACCTTTTGCTGTTTGAAATTAGGTTACCAAAAATAATCTCGTGAAAGAAGCCTACTTTGTTTCGAGATAATTGAGGATTACAGGCTTTTGAGCTACAACACCTGAGTGAAGCGCGAAATTGGTCGGTGCAAATTTGATTCATGCCAAATGTGATTTTTGTCTCTGTGATATAGCCCACGGAACATTGATTTTATTTATAAAAATAATTACCTATTATGACTGGTCCGATGGCGCAGATGGTAGTGATTCTATCGTGAGCGCCAGATATCGAGGGTTCGATCGCCACCCAGATCATATATTTATAATAATAATATTACATTTTATTGTACACCTTTAATTTAATGACATAATAATAATAAAATATAGTGAAATATGTACAGTTGGCAGCCTTATCGCATTTCTTCCAGGCAACCTTTGCATTGAAAATGTATGGAATACACATGAGGTTATATTTACGATATTTGTATTTGCTCTGTCTTATAATTAAATATATGATTCCCTTGTGGTCTGATATTCTTAACACAAGTACTTTAAATAACTTAATTCAGAGCCAGATAAATTCTTACAAAATCTCATATAAATGATATGAGATTTTGTAAGAATTTATTAATTTTTATATTAACGTAAACATAAAACAAAAAATTTTATCAGTCTGTCTGTATGTCCTTAAAGTCTACTGGACGGATTTTCTATTAAGTGGAACCTAAGGAAGTAATAATAATGGTTAAAGATGTCGAATGATGTGAAAGACGAAGTAATTGAAAGAACTAGATGTTTTCCATAGAAAATACATGCCAATGTGTTTTAAACATGATAAAACATACGATCATAGGTATATTTAAAGTATAACTAAAGGATTTACTAAAGCTTTAATTGGTTTGTACAATATGAAATATTTGCAAAACCTATTCAGATATTTAAAATATATCAGTAAAGACCATATTTAATTATTTTAAGTGAGAGGTTACCAAACTGCATATTACTTATAGAACTTGGTCATCCGAATGCAGAACTTTTCCAAACTGTCATCATCAATCTATGTTGTTGTATGTGCTTTCGTCATCGTTATCATATCAGTAGCAGGACTTCTACTGCTGGAAATAGTCCAGCGCTTTCCTGTGGTTTTAGTCGGATCGTCTGTCTACCTTGTGGGTGGAAGATCTATGCTGCGCTTGCTGGGACGTGATCTTCGTTCTAGAAACTTACAACTCCTTCTTTAATCGAATTTGAGTACTAAGAACTCTGCCCACCGCCACTTCAATTTACTAATCTGCCAAGTTATGTGTAGCAACATTTTTTACGGATCTCCTTATTCCTGACTTGATGCCGCAGAGACTTCGATAATAGTCCTCTCCATAGCTCGTTGGGCTGAGTTGCGTGTTGGGCGCGTTGAGTTTACCAACTCAAAATAGCCTTATAATAGTAATGTACTTAAAATTTATATCAATTATTAATTCTGATTCTAAAACATTCGTATGAACCAAACGACTGCTCAGTATTTAAAATCAATTTACCGCGGTCTATATCGAACACTGAAAATCACTATCGATATTAAATTAGCTATTTACAAAGGCGGGTCAAAAATCTGACGGAAAATAGCTATGAAACAAAACTATCATTTTACACAATCTTAATATGATAAAACCTAAGGAAACTAAGAAATAAATACTTTATGCATAAAAGTTTCCATGTCCAGGATTTCTGGACCAATTTTAATCATTTTGCTTACTGTGTACAGTTTGATCCAAATTGAGACAAAGGATATACAAGACCAAAACCAAACACAAACAAACACACTATTTAGAGACGTCTTACTCGCGTCATGATAAGGTATGTTCGCTCAATCACCATAATAGTTACTCTGGAAGGTAGGTCATGCTTATAGCATATATATAAGCCAATTTAAGTATAACCAGCTATATAAACACATACATATAGTTAAAATGTTATTTTAAAGTCAATTCCAATTTCAAACAATTATATAGCGAATTATAAGAGCAAACTACAATAAAGTTCTCTGGTATGAAGTTGAAATAAATATATCAAATTACACGAGCTTTGGTTGATCCGGAAACATTTTCCAAGTTCATTCAAATGGAGCCGCTTACAGTTACAAATATTTAATGGCAGGTAATTAAAGAAAGTTCCTACGATTCATGTTTAAAGATTTAGTATTGACTTTATGTACCTTGTGCATTTGTAACTTTATTTCATTACCAAACTCTGAATATCACTTTATTTTCTTTGTATACTAAAATATATAATGATGATAAAAAAAGTTGTGCTGAGATACCAGAACAAAATGTTATTTCTAATTAGCTTTTTTTTTGTCCCCAACGTAATGTATTTCTAGGCTTATCTTCAACTCCTGTCACGATATGTCTCTTCTGGCACCATTCCGGATTTAAACCCGGGAATAATTGTAAGCCAAACGCAGTCGAGCTACTATGATTTTTCTCTACAGAAAAATTCTTGTAATTATTTATGATGAGAAAAATAAAAGCATATAAATGAATACGTTTTTTATATGTTGGTTTTGAAAGGAAAATTGTATATATTTAAATAAGATAGGCATATTCTAAACAGAAGGCTGCTAAAAAATAGAGCATTCACTTCATTTTCATAAAATGCGTTAGATAATCAAGAAAACGACTCCAAGATTTATGACCGCATCCCATAGGATCCAGGTGAGATATTACGAAGGAATGATTTATTCCACGTCGATCTCATTCAACGGATAATGCAAAAAGGGGATGTTACAAAGAGCAGTCAATATATCTCGTAATTTAGTTTCCTTTGTGTGTTTCAGTGAGGAAAAAAAATATTACTTTATTCAGATGAAGCCGAGTATCAATTTCAAAAAACAATCGATAAATTTGAATGCCTTATACAAAAAAATGGTTAAAATTTTCTTCAGTTCTTTTACTTTGGATGAACCTGGTTAAAAAAACTGGACTACTCAGATGTCAATTCTAGCGTCACCGGAGGAAAGGGTGAGGTTGCTCATATACGAGCGAGCCTGGACCAAATTTTCACCTGAGTGACCGCCCGTTTAGCTACAGTCACTCCGGCAAGGCTCATTGGATCTAAGCGGGATGCAGTATTTTTAGTTTGGATAACTTTAATTATTACTTATTTCGGGATTTTCAGCAATATACTAAATTCTGTTGAAATGAGAGCACCTTCTAGTATGTGTGGTGTTAGTTTAAGTGATAAATTAAAGAATAGTGTGATAAGAAATCGATGTGGTGTAAGAGATAATGTTAAAATAACAATAGAGAAAAGAGTGTTGAGATGGTTTGGATACTTAGAACGGACGGATCTTAGTTTATGTTTATTCTACGCAAATATATAGAGCGGAGGTAATTGAAAGATTAAATATATATATGACAACCTAAGTGGATAGAGAGATTAAAGAGATATTAAAGATAGGTCAGGTCAGATGTGCAAATAATAAAATGAAAGGAATAATGCTAGTTAATAAAACGAGAGATATATGATCAAAGCAAGTGAAGATCTTTCTAGCATCTGCCTACTCCGATACTTTTATTTAATGAAATAATAAGAAAACTACACAGAAGCTGTGAATGAATCCAAATCAAAAAAGGGAATTATCATTAAGACCTCCTTTAACGAACTGAACCAGCGAAACGTAATAATGATTGCTGTAAGCTACATTACAGAATTAATTTTGTATTACTTAGTACGGAACGAAGAATTGGAATATTTGAAGTCTCTTTGCACGATCAAGCCAAGAAAGGATAAATACGTAAAAGGTCCAAATTTTCCGATATAGTGGATTATCTAGTTGAAGATGCAATAGTCGTTAGGTTTTGATATGAAGACTACGTGCTAGCAACGGCAGAAAAAGACATACAAGATAGATAAACGATTTGACTAAAACAGTCCTATTGGAGGTCACTAGTAATATGAATAGATATTTAACAAAAAGAATAAACTTCAACTGTTTTATTAGCATTTAAGCTTATCTACAGTTATACCAAAAATTTTTTTTCAACTGCACTTACTAAGGTGCCAGGTGTCTACTAGTATATATTATATTATTTTTAAGTTTAGCACTTATAGCATGAACTCAAAAACAAAGAAAAGTCTATATGAAGATGTCTCAAGTTGATTGAGTGCTATTCTAATTTACGTCAATAAAAATAACCTCAAAATGAACGTACTATCGAATAACGCATAATTCTGCAACGGCTGCACAAAATCGTGTAATATTTTTGTTGTTGTTTTTATTATTGTCAATTCCAGATCTGTGGAAAAAAAATGTTTAGGTATTATTTGTAGGAGTATGCAGCTTAAAGATAAGAGAGCCAAAAACGCGAAAAGACTCAAACATTAACGGGATAAAATTTCACTCTAAGTATTTTGACGGGGCCGTTGACACAAATAGTAGTTATCCTGTCAAAGGTGCGATCCATACTTTGGTATTTGTGGTATTATTTAGATGTATTTAAGTATTATATTTCTAATCTTTCTGTTTCATGATATCCGTCACATAGGATACTTATTTCGGAGTCAGGTGAATGTGTGAGATCTCATCTCAATTTATTAATACCTAGACAAAGACGAGACGGGCTTCTTGTAAAGATTTCTATAGATAAAAAACTTACTTTAACACCGTATTTCGGGATTAATAGTAGCTAATATCAACAATATAGTTCTTCTAAAATATTTAAGCGGTTAAGCCGAGCTTAATAGACAGTCTAACGCACTTTCGTGTTTAGAATAGAGACAAACATTTCTAGCTCCAAGGGCAGGATTTTCTTTGAGTAATGAAATCCTAAAACAACTAGACAAGAGACAAAATCTCTCTAACCCCTTCCTCAGATATTTCTTGAGAGAGTTGCGTCGCAACCGTCGGCCTTAACTAATACGCTATTCAGGCATGAGATAAGAAGAAATGTGAACTCCCTGCGTAAACAACATCTAATCTTAATTAAATGTGTTTAAATGTAAACAATATTTTTATTACTTACAGTATAAATCAAATGACCCTAATAGAACTTCATAAGGTTGCTAGCGACACGCGTTGGCTTCGCACGGGTGCAATGGGGATAAAAATCGTTATTGTGGGTTATCGCTCAGAAACAGACATAGGTATACAAGCGCTATTTTTGTAGACTGTATTATGTGTACAATTCTTTAGTACATTATTTTTATTTATCTCGTGGGATTCAGCCAGCGTCTAATGACATAACATTGAAAACCTCTAAAATGATCAGTATTTCTCTGCTATATTATACATATAAACACATATAAACTTCTCTAACTTTATAACCCTATTTCTGATGTACTTTATTTTATGTATGTATGTACATATATAAGTATATATATATATATATATATATATATATCATATGCATTTATTGCGTTTATTTATACAAATATGTATGCCACGTTTATTTATTTTGTATATATATATTGCCTGCACCACTATATATATATATTTCAGTTTTGTGTAATGGTTTACTGAGAGATAATGCCATCTGGCATTAAGTCCGCCATTTGTACATTTTGTAACATTTTGTACAATAAAATTAAATAAATAAATAAAATATAAACCTCCCTCTTGAAACATTATATCTTAAAAAACCACATTAACATCCGCTGTGTAGTTTTAAAGATCTAAGCATACATGGGGATAAACGGACGGCGATAAGAGGCCTTGTTTAATCTATTGATCTATGATTAAAAAAACAGGTAATTGAATAGCCATCTTTAAAGTGTGGCGGGACCAAACCGGTCTTAAATACTTAGTTTACAGCACATTACGAGATGCAGTAGAAAATTACCTTCAAGAAAAACTAGTGGTGATAAAGGTTCCATCAATACCTAGTAGGCGTTGTCATCATAACCTTTATTGGACGAGACCTTGTATGAAGAGTAAAAGTCAAAACAAATTAATTAAATCTTAAGCAATATCAGCTTTAATATAAACCTTAAAGCAGTAATAAGCTTTAGCAATAAGTTTACATTTCACTTCCTGTATATAACCAAAGCCAAATTTGTAGTAATAACAAAAAATTCAAAGCAAACTAAGCATCATTATCCTACTAATATTAACAATCTTGAGAAAATGTAAAGATGTTTGTCAATTTTGACGTGAAAATTAGAAAAGGATATTCCAAAATAATGTTTGTATAATTAGCATAGAGATGCTAAGAAATATTCTTGAACCAAACTAATGGCTTCTACTTAATTTATAAAAAAATTTAACTTTATTATCAACGATTAGTATATTTAATAATTAGTATAGTTCATTCCCTTGACGTCGTCTATTCAATGTATTTAAACCTATTTGAATTGTTTTTTAACTTATTTGATAGTTACATGTAATCAACTTATACTTTTAAACAGAATAGTAAGATGTTCAGTTCGAATATGTATTTTGAATGTAATTTTTCTTAAAAACACTTGGTGGTATATCCTATTGGTAACTTAAATCATTATTAAAATAATAAAAACTGTGCTAACCTCGCTATAACCAAAATATCAATAAGCAAAATATTTACCAACACACTTATCCATTTGCAAATTCAATTCCGGGGGACATCCCTACGAAGTCATTCAGATCCGGAATCGAACTAGAAAAATGGTGACGGTATAAAAAAGAAATCGATCGACCGACGAGTACTTATCCAAAAACCATAACACTCCTCAATAGTTTCTCATAAAACGAACACGGAAAAGCACTATGTAGCTATTTATTGTTTCTAACATTTATGTACACATAGTAAAGTTTTCAAGATTTCGTCTTTCAATGTAATTATTTTTGGACAGCTTTAAACGCGTTTTATTTAACTTTTTACATGTTTGTTCCACATTCTGGTTAGTTAACTGGAATATATGGTATGTGAGCAGCAAACATTGTCAAAATTGTAATCTTTTATTCTCTTTGTTAATTTTTAAAACGGATCGTGCAAAGTCTAATGAAAAGATAAATAAAACGCAATTCATTGCTATTAACTTTAAAACGCTATTAAATAAAACATAAAAAATAATAAACAGTTTAATTCTAAATGGCATTATACCGCAGTCAACTATTGATTTAAACTTGTAAAAGCTTGACATTTGAGAGTATGTCGGTTACTTACAACATTGAAAAAATGGCGCTGAAATCTTTGCATAAACTAGAAAACATTCGACATGTCCACTAAGGTCTTGATAGCATAACAGTAGATCCCTCGGCATTGGAAAGGTATTTTACCTTGACTGCCGTATTGATTCTATCTTGTGAGTTTGATTCCCATCTATGAAAAATATCTTTATGATCATCATAAAGATATTTTTCTTTGTTCTGTGTCTTGTTTCTTTTTGTTTTTGTTCTGTGACTGGGTGTAAAATATTTGTATTTAAGTATTGTTGTTTGTACATGTTTGATATCGCTATAGACTGAAGTCCGGAAGTCAAGTTCTTAAAGCGACTTATCTTGAAGTCACGTCAATGTATAGGAAGTTTAATGTTATTTACAACATCAGAAACATCTAAATTGATTCAATTTTTCATGCTCAACTTCAATTTATTAAGGTTTCATTATTGGGCCTTTAACCTTTAACTAAAAATTATTTATATTAATAGGATTATGTAAGTTAGTTTCGTATTTACTGATATAAACGGATACTTTACGGATGGCTTAGTCGAGAATCAATTATAAATTTATGACTTTGGCTTATCTACGAATTTAAAGCTATCGATAGTATATTATATAAATCTTTTAGTGAGAATGTAGCGGTTATAATTTGGTAGACTTATGCTACTACTTATGCATTACCAATTAGGACTGGGACCTAGCTTACTAAAAGTGAATTAAGGTAAGTAAAACAATAGTTAAAAAGACAAATGGAAAGGGTGTAAGAAAATCTTTTAAGAATTACCATAGTGAGTTTTTACCACGACTTGTCGTTGAGTGTACCAACACTTACTAAACACTATAAAAGTCCAACAAAGTTACTAACTTGATATTGCTTAAAAATATGCACTTCAGAAAAGTTCATAATTATTGATTATTAAAAAATGTCCAGATTAATCATATTATAGTTTATCTTAAAATCTCTGCACGTTTGAAACAAGAATGAGGAGATTTGTAATAGAATCAAAGTTAAGTTAGACTAGGAAATTGAAGTGGCAGTGTCTACCCACAAGATGGACAAGCAACCTGACTAAAACCCCAGCGTCGCATTGGACACAGGCCGAATACAACCGGTCCTATTGGATATCATGCAACCGTCATCATCATCATCATTTGATGATAATTATGACGATATCTTTAACTATTATAAATGTATCATATTTTAACTGCTTTTTGTGTCACAATAAGAATTATTTGAATTTGTCTAGTTTGAAAAAATATGTTGTATAATGTATTCTTATTCTTGAAAAACATATTTGAATATCTTTTATTATTTACAGTAAGATAATAATAAGTATTATGAGTGTATTTATCTATTATCTATATCTGATATCCATTATATAAGGCATAATAATATAATATTATTATAAACTAATTATGATAGCAATCTGAGCTCTATATCTAAACAGCCATTACAGATCATGTATTCAAATCCTCGGTAATATGGGTCGGGTCAACCAAACTAAAATTTTCTCGATGGTCGATAGAATAATAATAAATTCCCGCAACATTGACCTGACTCCGTGGTAAGTCGTTTGAATTACTTCTGTCACGGATGTGACATAATAATATATATTTAACACACAGAGACAGAACAAATACAAATATAATCATATGTATATTTACTCCTAGTGGGAATCGACTCCCGCGACCTTTGGCGTACAAGAAACGAACACTACAATACGTGCCATCACGCCCGTCAATATACATTAGTTGGATAATTTTAATATTTGGACCAAATTTGAATGTCGAATATGTAGCCTGAACACTATTCTATCTGATTCACTTGTGTTTCTCAACACCAATAAACTGTAACTTATGTTTAAAGGCATGTGAAGGTTTACTCTAAAGCTTAAAAGTTGCCTTTCCATTTTACGCAACATTCGTTTATACTTCCAAGTTGTCAAAGCTTTCTTAAGTTAGAAACATATGAGAAAATAAAGATCTTTTCTAAAATATTTATTTATAATAGAAGGTCGTAATATTTTCAAAAGAAGAAAGTCATTGTAGATACTCATCTTATCAATGCGAATTCGATTTCAAATAACAGAGGAATTAGAAATATAATTCTTAAATACATAAAGATAATATCCATACACGGTACAAATACAAATATTCATATAATATATATATATTTGTCCAGGGTGAGAATCAAACCCATGACCTTTGGCACATAAAATAGACGCGTCATTGGGCCTGTCAAATTGTGGAAAACATTATTATTAGTTCGATAGAGTATCGAGTTGACGCTGTCTTTATTTTTTAGTTACCTATATTTTGGAAAATGATACCGCATGTTATTCAAACCATTCAACCCAAAATGTCAAAAGATCAATAAACTGCACCTTAAGGCTGTTAATCTAGCAGCTTTATTTTAAGTAGCGAACGAGTAAATGTTAGAAAATATTAACTATAAGGTGTTCAAAGAGGCCGTCTTTCAAAAAGAGTCGTTTTATAACTTATAACTAAACTTTTACGTAATTCCTTCGAAGCCGTCACGTGATTCTTTATGCACGACCATTAAGGTTTAATAAACTAGAAGCTTCTTATAAATCCATAGTTATATTCAGCAAGAATTATATAGGAGTGCTATGTTGATATTAAAACAAACTTGAGACATTGGCAAGGCAAACGAAGCGTGACGCAATTAAAAGTTGAAGCGGCGTGAATTTTAAATATTCAAAATTCAGTCACGAAGGGTACGCAAGAAAGTAATTGCAGAAATTATATAAGAGTGATTGATAATTCTGTAAATATAGTTACGGGGAAAAAGCGTAAAATTACTTCATGGATGCTTTTGTAGTTAAAACTTAAATGTATGAAAAGAAGTTAACTATTTCATAATTATAAATTATTATTAGATATGTATGCAAATTCTGTTCCATTTCACAATCTAATTCAACAATATTAACTTTAAAGGCTTATATTTATCATCATATCAGTTATTGGAAGTCCATTGCTGGACATAGGTATCCCAAAAAGGGAGGATTTCGGATTTTACCCATAATTGCCATGATAGGCAAGCGTGTTAGCAGTCGCAGATTCACAGAGCTTTCGCTACGGGCTGCTGCCCATCCCTGCCCTGAAAATTGAGCAATATTGTTTCGGATGGGTATGCCACCACCAGTTGGTTCCAGTCACTCGCGTCTTACGATATATACCTGGTACAGGAGAGGTACTATTTTACTCTGCCGGTACCATACGGCTTATAATGATGCCATTAAAATTAAAATACCTTATTTGTATTTCATAAACCGTTTTGAGTCATATATATTTTATACACAATTTTTTGATATATTTTTGATATCTAAATTAATACATCAACGTCAGATGATATAATATGCTAAATACAACTCTTAGTTCTTTCACATTATACTGTTTATAAATCTAAATGTAACTTTCTAAATGTGTCTTTTTATTGTAAAAAAGTACATTATGGTAAACTAAGCCATCTTTTGGTAAATACTGTTGAAAAAGCTTTTATGTTGCTATTGTAAGTATGTAACTGACGCAAAAATATATCAACATTTTTGAACTGGAAGCTAGCTTTGCGGAAATTTGACGATGCAATCAAAATATGTGCGACAAATTATAACAAATAGTGACTTAGAGAGGTATGCAAATGTCAATTAAAAAATCAATAGAAATAATTCATTTAGATCTAAACCAATAGACTTTACTCATAACTATGAATGTTGCAGTTTCGGTAAAAGAAAGAAATTGTAAATGTGAGCGAACATCGTACAAAACAACTCGACTAAAGTTTCAATGAGTCAGCCCTTGCGATGTTATTATGACTCTTTTCTCGTAACTATTTGAACTCAACTCTTTGGGGAAATGGAATGGGCGAAAGTTATTGAGCACGGGCTTACGAGAACGTGAGTTTGTATTTTATAGGTCAACAGACCGATGTTTAACTATGTAAAAAAAGATAGCTGCAAAATTTTAAAAGTAATATAAAAAATGCAAATTTATATGGTATTTCCTACTATTCTAAGTTTTGAAAGAGGCTATTTGTTAACAGATGGCGGTATCCAAAACAGCATTGCTGAGATGCTACGGAACAAGGTGGAAAATAGCATTTCTGTCTCGGAAAAATGCTCTGCAATTGCCACAACTGCTAAGAGTGGAAATCATGGGTAAAAATCCTTTTGAGAAGTCTTTTATCTAGCAGTAAACACATAAAGCTAGAATAATAAAAAACAATTCACTCATTTTTGTAGGTAATACTGCGGTAGTTTGTACCGTTATTTATTTAGGGTGGCGAGAGATAAGGGTCATCAGAGGCCACAGCGCCTTTATTTATATAAAGATTTCTTGTAAAACCTGCATTGACTTTTTTTTCGATTTATTTATTTGTATTTTAGTCTATAGGTGATACATATTTGACTTAAAACTCATCCTACGACTTATCTGTATGTAAATTAATGCAAACCTATATATTATTTATATACGATTAACCTAAAATGAAGGTAAAAGCCGTTTGAATAATACACGTTAGTTTGACTATAATCGTACTGTCGATGTCGAAGTAATTACGAATACCTTGATCCTGTCAATTTTCCAATTAATGCAGGAATCGCTGGCACCCATTTAACAGCTAAAATAATTCCCTTAATCCTCTTATCAGTCAGGCGCAGTGATCGAGCTGTCAGCCTAGTTGATATCGCCAGGATAGTCCGGGAGCCAGTAATTACCATTTTAAATCGGGACTATTTGAATTAGATTTTTCTGCTTTTAACATATAATTGTTTTTATCATGTAAATGTGTAGTCACTTTTAAGTTATAAATAAATATGTTTATTATTACCATTTTATTGTTGAAGACGAATTGAAACTGAGAAGTCAATGTGTTAAAGGTATGTTTATGCTGTAAATAATTAAGATAAACGTACCTCGTGTGACAAATAATTCTCTAGCTCATCACCAATATTAAACCCTGATAATATTATCTCACATAAACCAGTCCTTTTACTGCCTGTTTTGCCCTTGAAAGCGAAACACAGAATTACAAGCGCAGCTGTTTGGCGGTATAAATGCGTGAAAGACTCTGTGTTCTTTAAATAGATACCAGGGCACTATACCAGTCAAAATATTTATAATTAAGTATTATAAATATACTAACAACGATGTTTTTAATGTTGGAGTTCAAAAATAATTGTAGAACGTACAGGAAAACCTTAAGCTCGTAACGTCGTCTGGGATAAATAAACAATGTTGTCACTTGTTTTTTATATCATCAAGTAATGATTATCAGTAGTATAACGTCCACTGCTAGAAGAAGGCCTCTCGGAGAAAGGAGTAATTTTGCCCACAATTGCTGCGCAGAGCGTAAGTTTGCTACGACTACAGCTGCCGATTCCCGGCCTATTGCTATTGACAGTTTTGGGTAGACATCGCAGTCGCAGGTCGCCATCGCCATCGCTATTGTACCCCAGTCGCCTCTTACAATACCTGGTATAGAGGCAGCTACTATTCTACTCTGCTGGTTTCCAACGGCATTAAATAATATTTACTAAATTAATTTTTTTTTATTTTATTTACCAAGTGGCACATTTATTTTAATGTAGGTAAAAAATAAGTAGGTACAAATTTTGCTATCATCTGTTATTTGATAGGCTCCATAAAAGAAAACCTATCGGAAGGCATGTTCATGACAATAGGTTGATATTTGTGAACAGGTACAGAAGGAAGTACTAGTAATAGAATAAGAATTAAATATCACAATTTTGTCAGCAGCTCCGGGACTATCAGATATGATTTACAGATTAATCGGATGTAAGCTTAGATTACATAGATTTATTACAAAACCGAGTTGCTTCCGAAGTACTCTTACAAATTACGAATTTGGATATTTGATTCTCCTGAATTAGAAGGATCTAAAGGATAACGACAGTCTATAATGTTTATTGGTTGGTTAAAATTTAATATTTACGCTTTTAATACTTACAAAAAAATTTAGTAAAAGGTAAATAATAAAACAAAGTTATAAAGTGAAAGCGTCTAATTTTGACTGTTTGTAACTATTTTAAATAACTGCTATAGAGAGGGTTGAATCGACTCGAGTCCTACGATTTATAATTACCTACTTTAATTTGAAATTTTCAAATCCTAGTTTAAAGTTTCATTAAAAAACATTAAGTCTAGTAGTTTCTTTCAATTTATTCAACATAAATAAACTGGCTGAGGCTTAAAGTTCTGAAAAATGTTTTTATAATTTTTTTAAGTACATTTTTTGGTACACTAAAAAGGTAATGTGGCAAAAAAATTACATAAATTCAATCTGTTCATAGGGGATCTTTTTCCAATATGGAAACGGTCATGAGAACACAAAAGAACACACCAATTCTCAAAAACCCTTAAATACTGGTTACCTCTTTATTTCTAACCAAATGGCAGTCATAATGTCTCATACAGTACAAACAGTAATGACTCAAAATGAGTAATATATAGGTATGGATATCAAAATCTGCATATTATGGGGTTGTACTATAGGTAGACCTCAATCATAAGTAGCCTATTTCCCTGTCAGAACTATACTAGGCTAACTTTCTTCGGATAAGTTGTTTTTTTTTCTATTTATTGTTGTATTTAATAATCAAACATATATTTATATTCTAGAAACCAGATATCCCAGTAAAATTTGTTAAACCAATGTAGTTTTTTTTACTTTCATTTAGTCACGAAATCAAAACAACTTAGTAATTACCCACATTTTTGTATTAATATGTAACAAGCATTAATCTTGTCATTACACAGAGACCGTTCATTCTATTTATTTATACGTGTATTTTCTGCTCCAATATTTCCACAGTTTATGGTCGGGAAGGTAAACTTTTAATAATGTTGTTTTATTACTCATATAATGCCGTTTTTGGACGTAAAATTTCCTCACCGAGTAAATATCTTGGGAAGTAATCTTAGCTGGAATGTGCGGCGACATCAAACTACAGCTCGTGAGAATGGAACTGACCACTTTGAATTATTCAATACATACTTTTATATTAATATCAGTTAGACGGAACCAATGGCGCAAATAGTATCTTGTGCACTAAAAGTTGTGGGCTTTTTCTGTGTTTGGGTGTTGAATATGTGTGAATATTTACGAGTAAGTATAGGATTTGTGATTCGTCCGTTGTCTGATGTCCATGACACAAGTATTTTAAGTTATTATCACGGAATTAGGTCAATATGTGAGATGTTGTGTAAATTTATATTATTCAATCGATTCACTTACAATAACGCTGAAATATGAAAAAAATATAATAAGCTTGTCGAGTCTACTAATATATATATATATATATTAATAGAGTTGTGTATATATATATATATATATATATATATATATGTTATAAACGAAAAGAATATCTTGACCAATTCAGCTTATTTTCCCATTTTTCTTAAGACAAACGTAAAGTATATATAAAGATAAAAACATCGTAATTTAAAATTAATTATTACTATTAGCGAATTATGTTTTTTATATTTTCATTTCTCTTAAAACAAACAACACAATTTTTTTGTCAAATATTTGACGTAAATTTTACATGTTAATCTGAACAGAACAAATCAAAACTCGCCACGTAACGGGATCAACTGAATAAAATGGGAACGCTAGTCAGGGTCTACTACTACAGGGTCAGGATACTAATAAGGATAAATCGCCAGTTACTTATATAAATACTAAATTTATTTTCAATGAGCAGAGATACTATGACAAATAATAATAAAACTACTTTTCTAATTATAATTGGTAATATATTATAGGATAATATGGCTAGTATTGCTACGCCTGCAAGGCCGCTCGCTTGCCCTTAATAAAAACTGGGCTATTCCACTTAGACCTTCAAAATTAGATTTGGGGTCATTTACAATCAGCTACAATGTACTGAACCTCACTGGGACTCTCTCAAGTCGCAAAAGGTCGAGATAGTAAATTTGTCGCAATAAAATTATTTTAAAATGCGGTTTACCTAACTTTTATTTGGTTTATTCGACAACCATTCTCAATATTGACAAAAAATGTATCAGCCTATACCAGCAGAAAGTTAACTACCCTTAATTTTTTTTCAATAGGTAGTTTTTAATTTAGAACGTTCGAGTCCCTATCCACTCAGTGCCAATAAGGTCTTATAATCTGGCCTTGGTTTATCACCAAATGTATAACAGGATATATGCCAGGCACTATTCTCCAACCATTTTCCTACTCCAACCAAATTAGGATATTATAGTATAGGATGTTATACAAAAAAACCTTTACAAAATCCAATAAATAGCGTTATCAATTATAAACTGAAAAGTCGTATAAAAATGTATAAACTGAAATAAACCGCGTGTAATATCTTTAAAAATGTATTTTATTATGAGTTACGGAAGCTAAAATTTTATTTTTATTATGTCATTATCATCACATTTATGTTACTAAGCTTAAGTCGTGCTGAACCGACAAATTTGTTATTATCAGAATCGTGTCAGACACCCACAAAACCGCGTTCCTCCTCATTAAGGAGCGGCCATGTTTATGGGATCATTCACATTATTTACAAGCTGTAATTAAAACTATTACAATCAAATAATTGCTTTCCACCCATTTAACACGCGGCGTTCCTTAGAATAGAGTTATTTATTACAAAAATTAAGTAAAGTATCCATCAAGGGCTGTGTAATTAAGAGGATTTATTTTAAGCATAATTCTTCATGGAAATTAACCCAGGTACTATATGTTTATAATGTGTACCTCATGCATCAGGTAGACTCCATAAAATATGTATCACTGGTATTATGTACCTAAAGATGAGTATTGAAAATAATAACTTCTTACAGTACATGTTGAAACTACATTACTGCTATGGTTTCGTAGTCACTAACGTAGTCGCTGACTACGAGAGACGTGGTTGCCCTAGAGTGTCATTCATTTGCTTTAAAAAAATATGATTTACTAAAGAAGTTGTAGAAGATACAAACACCTATACTATCTATCCACACAGATATATAATTATAGGATTAAAACACTATGCTATTTTATTTATACATTTTATGAGTGAGATTTTGTAGGAATTTTATTTAAATACTGTTTATTTAAAAAAATCGGACGTAACTAGGTAACTACAAACCTCACTCCTCTGATTTTCTCAGAAGTATCTAAAGTGGTGGTCGGTTTCTTTTAGTATAATTAACTTTTAACTTAAATAAGGTTAAAAAGCAAGATTCAGTAATTATTAAGAGATAAAAAAATTCTATATTTCTTTCTATATTTTATAAAAAAGAACAAATATTCATTCTCTATACAAAACAGTAAAAAATCTGGTAAAACATAGAAATTTTTTGACCAAAATTGCACTCTGCTAGTCATAACCGAATTTTTCACCTTTTAACGGCTGTTAGTGGTTGTTAGTAATTCAATCAAAGAGTTAATGTCCCCTCTGATCTCGTACCAACGTTGATCTAATAGTCGTGCACTATAGTAGATAGTTTTAATTTGACCCACATTTTATTCTTGTTCTGGTTATGTTAGTAATTTTAATAGATTTAATTAAGTAAATTAATAATGTTGTGACAACAATAGAGAAAGTAATGTTGAGATGGCTTGGATATGTAGAGAGTATGAATCAAAATAGAATGACAACACAAGTTAATAGAGTGTCGAAACGACAAATCAAAATATTTATTCAAGTAGGCTCATTTAAATCGCCAAAAATAATAATTAGAAATATTAAGTACTAAATTATATTATATTCGTAATACTGATGACCCTGTTGACGACTGGATAAGAGACATCTAATATTTATATCAGGTTTACCTTATATTAGTCTACCAGCACCAGACGGGTCTTAAAACTAAGTTCGATGCAGGTTCAATACACGAGTCACCTAAATGAAATCTACAAGAAAAACTGGTGGTGATAAAGGTTCATGTTAATGCAACTCTTACCGGCGTCGGCGTTAACAAACCGTTGTCTTAAAGCTAGATTAGAGCAATTCAATACCAGGCAGTTTTATCATTAATATTATCTTTAACACTATAATAAGCTTTAGGAATAAGCTTACTCTTTACTGTACCACTACTTTTAAGCGTAGGAACCGGGATAACATACCACGAAATTTGTAGGACAATATGGCTGTTAAATTAAATATATATTAACTAAGTAATAAAAAAAACAGCTGGTTAGAAATATTTTTGGTGATCTCGTTATCAATACATGTTGGAGGGGGAGGACTCTTTGATGAAACCATAGATTTTGTAGGACAAATATGTTTTCAAATAATTTATATAATTATCATTAGATTTAATAAAAACAATTCAGTTAGTAATAAATATTGAAGAATAATCAAATCGACATATTTTATCATTGCTACCTCTGTTAGCTACCACAATCAAAAATTTTCACACAGGAAATTGTTGGGCGTCTTATCAAATGAAGCTACTCACGGAAAATTAGCTTGATAGTAATCAAGTGAAAAAATAGGCCACGGATCCTTTACTATAAGTCTAATAAGCTGCCTGGTATTTTATTGTAAAATCTTTCCCTGGAAATAATTATTTGTTTTAAGGAACCATGTCATGGGCACTGCGAGCTTACATTTATTTCAAGTATTAACATTATGTATGTTAGTGTTTTTCTTAAACATGCCTATTTTATATAAACATACATAATTTTTCATATACATACTGACTGTGTACAGTCTCTTAATCATTTTCTTTAAGTTTTCATTTTAGTGACTCTTTTTGCACAAATATTAAATTTATTTTAGACGCGCTACCCCACAGTAATATACCATTAAACATAACACTGTGGAAATAGCTAAAATGAACTAGGCGAGCTGTGCCTACGTCTCTTAATTGACAAACTTTGTTTATTTCTAAAGCTGCTGAACTAAGTCTCTTAGCGAGATCATCTATATGAGTCCAGGATAAGACCTAAAAACACTGTAGTAATGACCATATACAGCTTTCATTCTTAAGAACTATGCATGAACGTGTTTGTTCTCTACTTTCAATATTGTGTCATTTACACCATCATAAAGAGCCTGTCGTCTTTTCACTTTGAATAAAAGCAAAGTATCTGCAAATAAAACTATATCGATGCAGTTTTTTGTTTGATATGGCATATACATAAATATAAGTAACAGGAAAGGGTCTTAATTTGAGCCTTGTGGTACACCTATTCAAACCAATGACCCAGATGACCGACTTCCTTTCAAGTCCATCGTTTGAATTCTACCTTGATCCTCTAATCCCATATTGGTGTAATAAATGATATGAATGATAGCATATAAAAGGTATAATGCCAGTGAAGGAAGCGAGAAAGCTATGCCAAGATCAAACAGTGGAGTAATGTATGTATGTACTATGTATGACTTTATGTATTTAATAAAGAGTAATTTTATAATAAAACCACTTTTCAACGGTATTTTAACGCTCTATTATATCGTATTTACATATTAATATCTCAAGAGAGAAAGATGATATATCTAGATTTTTAACGTATTAACTACTTCAAAAAGTCCGAATTTTTAATTTGAATTCCGATTTTATATCCATGAAGGTGCTAATTGTGTTTTGTTATCAGGCTTTGCTATTATGTTGACCTTTTTTAATCATATGAGTAATTTGTTCCCAGACCGGTAGTATCTTATTTAAATTATTAGTTAGTAATCTTGTTATAAGCTTAACCAAGTAGCGGTATATATCCAAAATATAATATGTGTGGTAGAGTTAAACTCCTGTGAAAATAAACCGCACCAGAACAACGGGTTTAGAGCAAAATTGATTCTTGTTAACCTAACGAGCAGATCCCCATAATCCTCCGGAGCAAATTCGTTCCAAAAATCAGGGCTCGCGTCTGAATCCGACTGTATTAATAGTGTGCCTTTGTTAACATTGTTCTTGGTCGTAAAATTTATCCACATTAAGTTAACATGCAAAAATCTCTTAAAAAGTATTTTTATTAAATATAATACTTAAACTAAATGATAAGTTGAAAAAGTGTAGTAAGATAGAGAGATTAAGCAAGATAAAGCTGCAAAACGTCCACTATTAGACCTGCCCCGCGCGGCAATTATGGGCGAAATTCCTCTTGGAATTCCTTATGAGCAGTTGTAGACTTTCTACGACTACTTTGACGATAATGATGTATATCTGTCTGTTTTTATGCTTTCACTACTTAACAAGCAAACCAAAACCAATCATCTAGATAGCTAGAGCCTTAGGAAAGCACTTCTTGTTTATATTAGCCAAAAGTGCCCTTGACAGGTGTGGTTGCAATAGCAGAGCTTAGCTTCGCAACGGATATAAAAATATAAATACTGAATATTTCAACGCACTCATAACCTTAACGCACAGCTGGCCGAGTGCAAGCACAACTTTGCTCAAAAGTTTCTTCAATCTCGTAAATGAACATTAGATTTTTTTTAATATTTCCGAGGGAGTTAAAACAGGGGATGGAAGTTGTAGAAATGTTTACAGGTAAAAAAGCAGAATTTGAAAATTAAACTTATATTTAATAAATTAACATTATTAAAAATAAAGATTTACTATGAAATGAACAACACTGATAAGATTTTTATTTTTTTATATATAAATACCGTCGGAATAATATTTTATTATACAATTAATTACATTGTTGTTGTTAGCGCACGAGTTCTGATTTACAAATTAAAATTATTTGTTATGACTACATTATGAATGAATTAATGAAACATGAAACATTAAAACAAGGAGAAACTGGAGTATTTTCTTGTTAGATAAATGTCGAATCAGATATTTTTTTTATTATTTTACTAAAATACTAGGGCCTATAAACATAGTATATTACTCTTAAACATCTGTATTAAATAATGATTATTTGATAAGGGCAGTACATATATAGATATAAGTGTATATATATATATATATATATATATATATATAGCTGTTGCTGATAAAGTACCTGATACTATCAAAGGCCTATATACTATATATTGCCATATCATTATTATGCCAGAAATATCAAGATATATCAGCATACATATAAGATATGATGATACTTATCTATCTTATATATATATTTAGTAATCTATCAATATCAGTGGAGTTGCTATGCAGATATGAGGAGCTAAAACTTCTAAATAAAATTTCTGCTATCTGTAAGCTTTTATCAGGCCTTTGATAGTATCAGGTACTTTATCAGCAAGCACGCAAACAAGTTTAGTGTACCATTTTTAATCGAATTAGCGGTACCCAAATCGGAGCCAAGGGGTTTCATTGTTCAATGTTAATGATTTCAGGTAGCTGTAAGTTTTAGGCAGTCATAAGATAGGCTTTTAGGTCATTGAAAATATAAGGTCTAGCATATCTAGATGTATAATGAATAATGGATAGCTGATAATGATGATAGATAATAATGGATTCATATTCATATAAGCCATGGGACGTCAACTATTAGACGTTTGACTGTAATTGACATGCAGTAGACAAAAGTCGTCTGCAATGGTATCTCACGCTCACCTTTTTTTAACGCCAAATAGCAGTATTCGCTTTTTTGTGTTCCAGTTTTAAGGGTGAGAGAGGCAGTGAAATTACCGGATAATGTGACTTAATATTTTCAAGTCATGGGGCTGCTTGGGTGTTGACCTATTTTATTAATAAAAAATAACTACACTGGGCAAAGGCGGCAATCGCAAAACGTAGTAGCGACTAGAAAACTCGCCTTGTTGCTTTTCATATACCCTAAAGAGTATAGATTACTACTATTTTTTACCAGTCTGCTCCTTAATTTGCTCTAGTTATAAATAAAAAATAGTAAAAATAGAATGACGGGTGAATTCGTTATTATTTCTATATTGTAAATTTAGAGAGACAAACATAAATATTCACCTCTCTCTCTCTTTATTCTGTATTGATCCTGTGTCTGAGCAACAAATATATTTATTTAAGTATGTAGCTATTTATTTAGTCAGGTGAAAGTATGGGCTATTATATGAATTTATTTATAGTAATTTCTTAACTCACTTTTAAGAACTCACTAGATTTAAAAAAAAATCGAATGTGTTTCTAACATAACATACGATGAAATATTTTGACAACTATCTTTTCCAAAGTGAAGTGACTAACGGACTAACTACTCTGTCCTTTGCAAATTGACAAACATTTTATTAAATTTTAAACGATTTTAGGATTTTTAACAGCTTTTTTGATCGAAAAACAATTATCATACTTATTTTACTCAAAAAACGTCTGAACGTCTCGGCAGCTTTACAAAAACCACGTTTAAATTAAAATTAATAGAAAGGACACGATTCTTGCTCTATTTTACAGAATAGTGTCCCTTGACTCAATTAAAACTATATGCCTTGATTTCATTAGGCAGAAGATCTGTAGCTTAAACTCTTATGTACAATGATTGTTTTGCCCAACCGATATTTTCAGATCACTCATTAATCTTAATGTTATTTATCATAACATTTGTAGTCCTAAAATCTATTAGCATCAGATTCCTTACACATGATAATTGTTAGGCTAATAAATTAATAGCACCTCACGTAGTTCTATCTGCACTACCTTGTAGTGTAATCTAAGCCCCTCGAATGACAAAGCAAACAGACAAATTACAATTATTTCAAAGGGGTTCAGTTACCGTTCTATACTGAGGAGGTGGCTAGTGAATTTGTCAACTTCTCCATGACGAACGGTCTTAAATAACTGGAGAAAGGTACCCCAATTCTCGCAGTTCTTTGAAGGGCACACGTCAGGGGCTTAGGGCGGTATACCACTCGCTTTTTTATACAAAATGCTGGGTGGGTAGTCCTATATACGTCGCAGTACCCAGCTGCTATATGTTTTTTATTAGATTACCCCCAGAAAAAATAACAGGGTTAGTGTTCTGTGGTAATGTCGCATAAAGCGAGAGTGGCTAGCATACTTGCTTGCTTTCGATTTGCTGCCTTAATATACACTTATATGAGATTTTATGTAAACCATAATTTAGTATATATAAATAGTAGGGATTATAAATCGGTCTAAAATTAAAGTTGAATTAGGTTATGATAATGTGGTAAAGCAAGCGTCACAAACGTTCTTGCTTGCTGCTTACATGTTTGCCATCTTTAATATTACAATATACAACTATTTCATTTGGGGTTAGGTTAGGGTTATATGTTTATAGCGCATACAACGAGCGTCAAAAGCATGCACGCTTGCATTCTTGCTTGCAGGCTACTTGCTTGCATATATATATATATATATATTATAGATTTTATGTAAACTATAATATAGTATTTAAAATTAAAAGCTTATAAATATAGTTATAGTTATGCTTTATTAGGATTTTGGGAAGATAAATTGAAATAGTAAAAATATTTTTTGTACTAATTATATTAAAGTAATGAGCGAAATGAAATTGAATTAGATTATTTAAGGACTAGAGCATTTCAAGGTTTAGTTATATAATTTACACCATAAATACCCTTTTATAATAAATGGAGCCTTATCTATAGAAAGAATAAATAATATATTTATATACATATATGAGAAGAATAGTATCTCCCCCTGTACCAGGTGTCGTAAGAGGTGACTGAGGTGCCAGAACTGATAGATGGTGGTATATCCATCAGTAGCGGTTTAGTTTAAATTTACACCCACACGTAGAACAAACACATAAATATTTGACCTATGTGGGGATCGAATCCACGACCCTTGGCGCCATCGGGCCTATCTACTACTACCGACGTTTGTGCTAACGGTCTCAATTTGCATTTTCTCTTCAAGATAGTTCAAACAAGGCACAATTAATTAGCCCATGGGAAGAACGCCAGACAGTAAGTGAAACTCAATATTCACTATGAAACTTTATTACCGCTTCGCAACTTGTCCTACGATGAAAATTAAAGATAACATGTTAAAACTTGAGAAACTCATAATGTGTTAATATATTAAATTAATTATTATTTCAATAATTAATTATTGATTTTACTTGAAGCTGGTAGACCCACAAAATAAACGTATCAAACGTTACCAGAGCGGCAATTATAGGCAAAATTCCTCCTACCTTGGGGAGGCCTATGTCCAGCAATGGAGTTCCAATGGCTGGTATGATTATAATTCTTACAAATATTGTTAATACTAAGGTAACTCTGACTGTCTCTCAGGCTTTTCGCCCAAAACAGTAAAACCGGTTTAAATTAAATTTAGTGCGCAGATAGTATACAGAGCACATGAAATTACATTTTGAATGCAAAAAAAGGATTGTAAGGGGAAATAACAAGTTTTATCGCCATTTTTGGAGTTAACAGCTTGTAAATTATTATTAGGTTGTTAATTTGGTAAAAATAGATACATACATTACGCCTGTATCCTATCGTGGTAAGCAGATATTATTACTCTCCACTTGCTACGATCTTGGAAAACCTCTCTCAGATCCCTTACTCGCATGAATATATTCATACACGCTCGTTTATTTTTGGTACTTCTATCCTGGCCCTTCTTTAATACCTCTTGTACCTGGTTTAGAAATGTAAGCTTCAGTCGTCCTACATCAATCGCGTGCTTCTTGCGCCATACACAACTACGCCGTACCATATGTCAGTGTTGGAACCAACAAACTTTTTGGCACATTTCGGCTGCCCATAAAAGCATCTAATGCTCCATTGATACTATTTCCAGCTTCCACTCAGTTGACGATTTCAAAATGCCTTTAGCAGACTTTTTTTAAATAAAGATTTTCATTACGTAGATTTCATCCAGAGGTAAATATTAATAGTATAAAAAAAATCTAATTAAAAAAATATATTTTAACTCTTACAATTTGCAAACAGTGGAAACTACATCACAAGCTAATGGCATAACACCAATGCTAATCTTTTTAAACGAGTATTATCTCGAGGTATTTCGTGTTCGATGAAGTGTTTACGATTTGCCGTCGAACGCATAGTTTGTAATGTAATGCTGATCGTATTTCGTAGGAAGCGAACCACGACTGTTCCAAGCCAAGGCGTTCCTCGTTACCCTCAATAAATCACAAGCCAATACAATAATGAACTGTGTTCCATGTTCGACGCCAATTAACCACGGAGCCTGCTTTATTTCACTAATGAGTAATATACAAGACAAGATAGGATAAGTAAAATGACTACAACTATATTACGAAAATACATCTACATTTATTTTTACTGAGAAAGTAAAAAAACTTCACACAGTACACGCTTGTATCATCAAGGATATCACAAGTACTTTATATCCTTGTAATCTGAAGATATTATTACAGATATCATTATAGATACATTTACCCAGTAATTTCACTGCCTGTATCACACTGCAAATTGGAACACAGCAGAAAATAGATATTTAGGAAAAAGGAAAAAAATGTTTTACAAATGTAAATAATCTACGACTACCTTAAATTCTCGTCATTCTTTCACTTTTAATAACATAATTCTGTGTTCTTGTCTAATACTTTTATCACCTAACTAGTAAATGAATTCCTATGGAATTTATATGTCAAGTAAGCTACTCGCTGTACTAGGACTCTGACCATCATCTTAGAAAAGGTACCGCAGGACAGGAAGCTACGAGCATAAGGCTTATATAATAATAATTGTATTCACATATCATCTCATACATTAATCTGAGTTCGTGTTAAGTCGTTTTAAGCACTTGAGTTATGGATATCAGACAATAGATAAATTACAAATATAATACATTAATATAATTTTTTAAGGCCCAGACACGACAAACGAAATATTATCATATATTTCAGAAATATGTATTTGTCCTGGGTCGAATCCACATCCCTTGGCACATTTAATAGGATCACTACTATCTGCGCCATCGAGACTGTCAAATATATAAAACTATGAGATTTCTATACTCCTCTTCCATTCAACTTTTAACTGTGCCAAATTTCACATTCTATTAACTTATAACGTCATTTAATATTATTATCAATTTTATCATGTAAAAGCTGGTTGCTTGTTTTAAGTACTCGTATTTTTATTCACATCAAATTATTTAGTTTATTTGTTTATTACACGAGTAAATCTCGCGCAATAATATTTTTACTTTTTAATTATCGCTTAACTGGTCTATGAATGTGTTTATCTCATTTAAAACATTATTGTTCAAGATACCTGCCACCTTGGGTCTGCTGCCATATTGGATTTAGAATGACGTCACACAGTTAACCATGCATTGTCATCCAAAATAACGTGTAAACTAAATTTAAACTAAATCTGTTAAATATATCAGAAAATTATCTTAAAATTGCGTTTTAGGTATTAGAAGTCTGCCGTATTGGATTTAGAGTGATATCTTATCATTTTTCAGTTACTTATAGCAAACCCTTCACATAATACCCATATTGTAAGAGTGTAATAGAGAATAATTTAATATTTCAAAACCACTCTTCGACTTTTTTCAAGATTTAAATCCACATGCAATATGTAACTTTTCCAATTCCACCATAAAACCGTGCCAGCATTACAAATAGATAGATGTATTAAATTCTATTACGTAGTATTTGAGTAAGGCAGTAAGAAAGCAGATCCTTTTTAACGTAGGGGAGCAATAAGTAAGGATTTTTTAAGATGTACTATTTTTTAGAAAAATTATGTATGAAAGTAGAGCATAATTATTCTACTTTTATGCTACAACTTAACGCAAGTGAAACCGCGAGGCGCTCCTAGTCGAACATAAATGGTTCCATTTATGTACACATTGCCTATTTACATTTATGTTTGTAGAGTATAATTTTAAAAAAATGTATATAAACGCTACAAATAAGAAACAGAATAAAACATTACAACAAACCTCAGTGTACGCTTTGTTTTCGTGTGCTAATTCCTTCAATCCTTAATTACAATGTTTGACAAGGGTTTGTCCAGGGACGGCATAGAGTGACAGTTTTGTTAGCTTTGAAACTGGACTAAGTACGTATCCCTTATTTGTCGGTAAATATTGGGATCAACGTCAATTTCCAGAGAATGGAAATGGAAGATTGGCTATATGACTCAAGAACTGTTTACGATTTGAGTGACCTCGCCTGAGGCGATTCGAAGTTATCTAAACTATACTTCTCGCGAAACTCATTCCATAAAAATAAGTATTTGGGTGCGATGTTGCACGAATAAGTATATAAAACAAGCTGACCTGAAGGAGGTTTATGATGAAAGATACATTGCATTTATACATTGAGATATAAACTATCCTATTGGATCAAGTTAGATCTAACTTCTCACAGTGAGTAAAAATTTATTAAAATTGGTTTAGTAGTTTATTACGGACTTACACGGTGGCACGTTGTCCAGTCTTATCTATATGTCTTTAAAAAATATTGCAACTATAAATGGAAATATAAGCTATCCTAACTCTCAAAGTGTATACAGTGCGCAAGAATTTGTACATATAAGCTAAAGATTAGATGATGATATAGTCCATATTGGTAATAAATTGATCGAAACAGTTGAATCAGACTATTGTTGTCACAACATCATCTTGTACACTACTTGTACATTGATCTCTAACAAATCGACATAAAAGGTAAATGTGAAAAACCTCGCTTTAAATTCTTTAAAAAAACGTTTCATTATATATTGTATTTTTATTTAAGCCGTAATACAGGACAAAAGATATTTAAATAAATCTAACTCAAGTTTTTAGATTAAAACAACATATAGGTAAAGTTGAAACTTCATAAAGAATATTGCGGCCGCTTATCACACTCAAACCTTGGTTGATATTATAATAATTGTAGAACAAACCAATTTTCTAAAAACAAAACTAAATTATCAATCGATATATAATCTCACTATAAAATGAAAAAGGTTTATATTTGAATTACCGTCGTACGTCTCTCGGCTAATTCACTTGAATTTAATTTTCGATTTCAATTAGCTTCAAAGCTGGGCAGTGAATCAGGAAATAGCCCACTTTGAACGTCAATGTAGATTTCTCTGCACATTTATAAACCAATAACCTTAATTGGCTTTTAGGGAAAGTTTTTGTTTAAATTACATACATATATTTCCGTGAGGCACCGATTCGAATGAACTTTCTGTATGCATTTGGATGACGTCTTTGATGGTTTAGATAGAGATAGTTTCATAAACAGCCCAGCAGATGGCGCTATCGGTATCTAGGTTATTTATCTATATCATTTGTCTTTTATTCAATACTATGTTTAATACTTAAATTGCTTGAAATAAAATATTAAAGTCTGCGTGAACATTATTAAGAGAACGCGCTGAGTTGCTTAGTTCAGAATTCGCATCACTCAAGTTCAGAATTCGCAGCACACTCCAAGTTGCTTAGTTCAGAATTCGCATCTTTAGATTTGTGAAGAATTCCGCATCCTTTGCACGCAGCTGCAATATAGTTATTCCTCAAAGCCAGTTCCCTTTTTCAATCCATATTTACTGAACACCTTGGATCAGAACAGGAAACATGCATTACCCAACAGTCAGGTTTTGTGAGAAATATTTTTTGGCTGCTATCATTTATCAAACCATGATCATTTCATAATAATTCTCAAAATAAACATTCTCTTTGGTAGTTGATTAAAAGAGAAGACAAATAAACAAGAATATATGCGTTGGGATTCAACTTATAATTTACTCTGGGTACTTTCCTTCATATTAAAGATAAACGTAATCCAATCTTGCCATACGAGCAAGGATGTTTATTTTGTGCAATTAAATTTCGTGGCTTAATTTATTTATAATATCATTATGTACCGTGCGGAATTATGAGCATTTTATAATTTAGCTTTTAGGCAGTGTCGTAAAATATGTACAATTCAATTTGAAGGGGGAATTTTGTCATGACAGATGATAAACGAAATATCATCATCATCATATCAGCTTTTAAAGTTCCACCACAGGGCATACACCCCCCCCCCCCAAGAAAGGGGGAATTTTGCCCATAATTGCCGCGCTAGGGAAGCGTATTGGCAATCGCAGAGCGCATCTTTCGCGACGGGGATACTGCTGATAATCCCCACCTTATGCATATGAGTTACACTGTCTCGGATGGATATACTGCCATCTGTCGGTTCTGGTACAGAGGGAGATATTATTCTACTTTGCCGGCACCTCACGGCTTAACGAAATATAATGTAGATTAAATGTGAGGCTGGGTGTAAATTTTCAGGAGTCTAACTTAGCGATTTTCTCTTTGATATTTGTTTTAAGACATAAACAGGTCTTGCACGTGCTGTATCTCGAACTGTAAAACCCTTAAAAGGGTGGTTGTCATAATACTTGTCTACTTGTATAGCTTAATTTGTTGAGCTTTGTAAAATTTATCATTTTTAAAAACAATAATTAGTAATGAAAATAAATGTGACTAACTATGTATTATTGACTTGCCACCCATACATAATTCGTTATTAACTTGATGGCTCACATACTGATCCTATCTTGTGGGCCAAAGATGGTAGGTTCGATCCCCAAGAAGAGCGTAGTTTTTATACGATGAATATATTAATTTATTCTATGTCTGGATGTTATTTATATGTATCTAAGTATTATATTTGTAATTACTCTGCTGTCTGATACCTGTTATACAATTGCTTTAATCCACTTATTTCGGGGTCAGGACAATGTGTGGGATGTAGTGAATTTATTATTTATTTATTAACTCAACACTATTAAATAAAACTAAAAAAAATCAACAAAGGAAAACAATCCCCAATTACCCATCTTTGTATCTTTATTATACTTCCATGCTTTAGCTACTGATTTATTTTGATGAAATACGGTAAGCGAATAGGTCCAATCTGGGGAAGAAACTACAGATTATTTTCGATCCTTGAAAATCAGACTTCCCGAGGGACGCGACCCGTAGTATAATTCCTGAGGGTAAGGGTAAGTTATTTATTACGTATATAATCTAAATTAATGTTTATATATTTCAGTAGCCAATTGTTTTGCTTTCAAATTTAAATTTACATCTCATAAGTCCTACATATCTTTGAGGTTATCTATGAAGTTTTAGAAACTTTGTTTTATTATACATCGTGAATCGTCATATGGACCACTGGATATCTACCATGACACATATGGTTATAAGACATTTTAAGCTTGTCCGGTGGTAAAATATCCCCAAAATTATAGAAACAAGGTGGACCTAACCTTGTTTTTATCATTTTGGGGTTTTTTTTATAAAACCTTTATAGGGGTAACAGTAATCAATCAGATGTCCATCTCTACCCTGTTTCATTATATTTCATGTATCAATACCATAATCTCAGTCGCCTCGAACAGTACTATATGAGGTATATATGAATCCGTCTGCATAGGTACTTCATTCCTCGGTACCGTACTCTCACCTATTTCTATCGCCATATAATAGTGTTCGCATTGCTGTATTCTGGTTTGAAAAGTGAAAGAGGCAGTGAAATTACTGGGCAATATGACAAAATATCTTCAAGTCACAAGGTAGGCAATGCGCTAGAGTTACCATTCTAATGCTTCAAGCGTCTATAGGCTGCGGTAGCGCTAACTACCCCTTGGACTGTACGCTTGTTTAAAGACTTTTTATGATAGAAAAAAATATGGTACCAAGAGAGGTACAATTCCACTCTTCTATATCCCTCACTGATTTCAAGGATATAATAATACCAATGATTCTCTCGATCGAAAACGTATGATCCATTCGCGCATTGAAACATTCAAAGCCCTTTAATCTTTGCCACTTTTGTCAGAAAACGAATGGAATTGCCTTTTTAATTTCTCCCAAAAATCTGTGTCAAAGCCTGCATTTGTGATTGACGTAATATCTCTCGTTTGATGTAAAGGGATGGGATTAAAATTTCGGGGGAATATTTCCTCAGCAAAGTTAAATTGAAAGGCCGCTTTGTAAAGTTTCCCGAGTTTAGGTATGTCACATTGTAATTTCAAGTATTCTTGTAAGTATTTACATACTGTTAAAAGATGTATAGGTGGTTTTTGTCGTAATATATACTCTGCTTTTTTTATGAAGTCTACCTAAGTTATTAATGAGTAAAGCGGGTCATAAATTAAATAACGTAGATCTCATACAAAGATCGCCTGCATTGTTACCTGACTCTCACCTATCTCACCTATTTCTACCGCTAAATAGCAGTATTTGCGTTGCTGTATTCCGGATTAAAGGGTGAGAAAAGCAGGGAAATATCTGGATAATGTGACATAATAATTTTAAGTCATAAGGTTGGCAATGCGTTAGTTATATCCTTGTAATAAATAAGTACGCGGGCTGTATGCCTGTTTGTCGACCTGACATAATAAAAAAAAATAGAAAAAAAAGTAAAATAATATTTCAGTGAATGTATTTGATCGATCATGCGAAGATTGAAGAACAAAATATATTTTTTTAGGTTCTGTGACACAAGTGAAATCCAAAGATTCGGAACAAAATAATAGAATAGAATAACATAACATACTTTACTAAAAACAAGAATGGCTTACATAATACAATTGTGGCACAACGTTGTTTTGCCACATAACTTTAGTCTAGTAATAAATAAAATGTTGCGGTTGAATAATAGGAAGGTGAAAATTTGGGGTTAAGTATTTTTTTATGCTTTATATACAAAAATATCAGAGGAAAAAATTTGCCACCTAAAATTGTAAAAAAACTCTGAATATAGGCACTCAAATCACTTAGTGCTATGAAATATATTTCACGAGCTAAGTTATGAACCTCATAGCACCGAATACACATAAAAAAATCCATAAAAGTCGGTCGAGCCGCTTCAGAAGAGTACACACATTGATACAAGATTTATATATATTTTCTAGAAAATTGCGCGAGTATATATAGGATAGGGCCGACGGAGCAGAAGCCTATTTTATGCGCCGAAGGTTGTAAGTTCGATTACAAATATTTATATAATGACATTTATGTTCGTTTTATGTCTGGGTGTTAAATACGTGTATTTTATTTATTTATGTATTTTTTATTTATTCAACTTTATTGCACAAAATGTTACAAAATGTACAAATGGCGGACTTAATACCAGGCGGCATTGTCTCCCAGTCAACCATTACACGATACAGAAAATATATATATATAGTGGTGCAGACAATATATATACAAAATAGATAAACGTGACATACATATTTGTATAAATAAACGCAATAAATTCATATGATAAAAAAACTTATATAATATAGCCTACATCAAAAATAGGGTTTTAAAGTTAGTAAAGTAGCAGCAGCATCAGTAAATAAAGTACGGAGATAGCGTTTCAGAAAATAATTGTTTGGGGATTGCTTAATATTCAACGGAAGCTCATTCCAGAGTCGTATAGCTGTCACTGTAAAAGATTTTGTCAAAAAACTAGAGTGATGAGAAGGAAGAGTATTAGAAGAACAGAGATAACGTTCATGAGAGGAAGATATGAATTGGAATCTGTCCTTTTAGTAAGTTGGTGCGTACGGATTAAAAAGTATTGAAAATAGTATGGTTAGAACACGAATTTTGCGACGTTTACGAATAGGAACCTAACCGAAAAGAGAACTGTAATGGGTAATATGATCGTATTTACGAAAACTGAAAATGAAACGAAGACAGGTGTTTAATAGACGATCCAATTTATTAAGGAGTTCTTGAGATATATTGGTGCAGCACACGTCACCGATTGTAAAGGATCAACCGTCAAGGATTGAATAAGAAAATGTTTAAAACAAATTTTTAATTTTTCATCTAAATTTAAGAAAAAAAATGTATTTTAGTGGTAACACAAGTGCTTTAAGAAACCAATCCCGACGTCAGGGATTATTTATTTATTAATTATTTAAAATTATGACATGAATGTAAAATTTTACACAGTAACAGTCAATCGAAAAGAAGTAAAGATATCTTTTTTACACAATATGCACCTAAAATAAATTAAATAATTAAATTCTTTAAAGCAAACACGTTTAACTGTTTGAATGCTACATCGATATATCTAAATGAAGTAAAAGTTAATATATAAAAGCTAAAGCAAATTATAAAAGAGTTTTTAGAAAATTCAATGAATTATGAACGATTCTCTACTACACCCCGACAACTATTACGTCTACCTAGGCAATAGATTAGACTAGACTACGAGGCAAGTCGCTTAAAACACTAGTGCTGCTAACATCAGACAACAGAGTAATCACAAATTTATATAACTAAGCACAGATACAGGACAAACAAATATCATCATATAAACATTTGTCTCGGGAGGGAATCGAACCAGCGTATAAGATAGAATCACTACAAATTGCAACATAGCCATGTTGCAATTTGTAGTGTATTAATATATATATTAATTTTTCAGTGCTGTCACATCTACTTATCCGGTATTTCTATATGTCCGGACCCCTAATTACTTGGTGACACCATAACAGAGAGGGCCATATTACGAAGCCTTCATGTTATGAGTCCCCCTCTGTAATTCGACGCCGTAATATGTTATTTGCGGATGATTTCCGCAAAATTATCGCCACAAAAGATGGCAGCTACAAATTATGCCACAGATAAGTTTACTTTATGCTCAACTATCATGTTTTATTGAAATAAAACAATTGTTTGACAGAATCGAATATCTTTTATCGAATATATTCTTGAATTAAATAGAAATTGTGAACACCTTTTATACTAATGTAGATAACTATAGCATATTAAGTGAATAAGCAAAACCAGTAGAAAAAAACTAATTTAGACCTACGTCAGTCAGAAACCTATTGACTGGTTATATGCAGATACTGGATATATATATATAGAGCGAGAAACATAATATATAGCTGTGGAGGTCTCATATTTATATAGCTAACATGTATTACTTTTAAATATAAAGTAATAGAAGAAATACTTTAGGAATTATTATCAAAATATAGAGATCTAATAAACTCTTTAACAATTTAACTAAAACAGTGTATTAACAAAGCTTTTTAGCCAGTTCATAAATAATTTTACATCATTTGTCATACGTTAAACTGACTCCGAGATAAGTAGCTTAAAAAAAATGTATGGCGGATATCAGACAATAGAGAAATTACAAATATGATACATAATAACACCCAAACACAAAACATATACAAATGAATATTTGTTCTTATAAATATTTGTTCTGAAGAAACATTTAGCCATGTCATCATACAATGTCCTGAATTAAAATTTTATAGGGACAAATCTGATCTTCCGATTCACTGAGAAGAGACCAGCAACTAGTAAGGATTTGCTGCGCTTCTTGGTGAAACTGGAAGAGTGGGGCCAACAATTTAAAATAATGCAGATCAAATTTTTCAGATCTGTTTAAGCTACATCTATTTATCATTAGGCATGAGGAGAGCTAGAAAACATTGAATACTTTTAATATGTACGATATGATCGAATACGAATACGAAGTGATCGGCAGAAAGCCAGCAACATTTATTAATTTAAATATAATTAACGAAAAGCAAAAAAAAATGGTAAAGGCAAACTTAACAGCAACACCACAATTCAATATCAGCAAAATCCAATAACCTCCGAACCATCCCAAAACAAAAGAAAGTCGAGCAAACTTAGACAATGACGTGTTAAACCTTTCTTGCTCAGTTAATTAAAATGTCAATTTTACAAAGCCCCCACTTAATATAGAATATCCAGGTCATGAATTTGTCATTGGACTCTGGGTGGTCTGGTACTCAAAGGAATTCCCTGTCAAAATGCTTAAAGGGTATTAGCGTTTAAGTCTGTATTATAATCCGCAGTACAATAGCCATATTGAAGTGGTCTGTCATACTAGCAGAGAAGAATAATGCTCTCCTGTCACCGACAGACGATGGTATACCCATCCGAAACAGCATGGCTAAAATGCAACAAGTCAGGGATCGGCAAAAGCATCCTCATGGCGACATTACGCCCTACAAATACCACCACTCTTGTGACAACTCTACGCAACAATGTCTTTCTATTTAGAAAATGGGTAGTTTATAACCTATGATAAACAGTATCCAGTCCAGGGATCCTTGCACTATTGTAACCTTTTTTAGTTTATCTTACAGATAAAATTTATCTGTATTTTGGATAAATTCGATTCTGCGAACTATACAAATATACATGTGAAAATCCACGATGTACATGTGAAAATGAGCATAAGATTGTGTGGTCGTTTCTCACTCAAGCCACTATACAAGTTAATTATTTCGAGTAATATTCCAAATAGCATTTACATAAGCACATTATATCCATTACATTAGTATGCATGTTGAGTGGTTTCTCATTATCAAATAAAACGTCCACTGTTGGACATAGGAATCCCTTACACCAATAGGACCGATTGCATAAGCGTGATGCTGCGGATTGACTCAAACTATTTACGCTACGCTTGCCTTGGGTGATCTCTATTCAAAAACCTTATGGCCTCATCGACCGTTGGTTCTGTGCACTGAGTGGTTAATCGTAAATGATTAAATAAAGAGCATTCATGCGTTTTTTCTTAGTCATCAAAAATAACTGCCTGGTGGCGATAATATCTTGTGCGCGTTCAAAGGTCATGGATGGATCCTCACTCAGTACAAATATTCATTATAAGAAATATTTGTATTTTTTCTGTATTGTATTTGTATCTGTTACTCAGTCGTCAAATACATATTTCAATACATTTCCCATGTTGTCTGGTATCCGAAACACAAATGTTTTAGCCACTTGGAGTCAGGTCAACGAATAAAATGTCGTGTAAATTTATTTCATCATCATAATATCAGCCATAAGACATCCAATGCTGGACACGGGTCCCCTAAAGTAATTTCCTCAAGAAATTATTTATTGATTTATATTCAAATTATTAGATTTACTAAATTGCCAGATTTTACAAAAATCGTAAAAGCGTAGTCTATCAAAATTTATAATATTATCCTCTGAAGGCTAGTTAAAAATCCGTATCTTACTATCTTTACTTTTGTTGTGAGGAATTATCCCGTTATAAATATTCATATTTATGATACCATATATCTTTTTATAGTATCTTATCAAACCGTCAAGTGTGATCACTATCGAAAACTGATACGTCAGGTTGATCGTGTATTTTATCAAAGATTTATTACGTCTTTATCAACACACATTTGTCTGGTTAAAAAATAATGCCAATATAAAAATAGAACAATCAATACGGAGCTGTAATAATATTACAATTTTATCAATCTCTGCAAGTTTTCACACTTAAGCCGATAAACAGCTCAAGTATAACATTTTCACTTCTGATTGTAAGCAAATTCTTACAAGAAACACTACAGGCATCGAAAGGTTGGTTAAACGACCGGAAAAATTTGGTGTATATTTATTTCTGTTGTCATTTATTAATACAAAATGTAATGATATTTACTACATAAAAAAAGAACTAGTTTCAGGTGAACTCAAACCTGCTGCTAAAGTCTCAGCGATACTCGATATGCGTAAGATGCAGATTTACCTGACACCTGAGACAAGTTGTTTTTTTTTTGTAGTAAATATCATCATAAATATAATCCAGCATTATCTATGCATAAAACCTCTGAAAGTAATTAAATAACTATTTCTTCTTTATTGATTGCTTCAATCTTGTCAGTCGATAGCTTAACACTCGAAACATTATTAGTGTATTTTTCAGGCCGCGTAAAAAAATATTAAAGTTAAATAAACTGTTATAAAGTTGCATACAATTAATTCGTTATGAAACCTGTGTCATATATAAGAAATAAAATTATTTCCTTTCTTTTCTGACTTTAAACATTCCTCCATGCTCCCCAATTAGGTCAGCAATTAATATTCATAGGACAGGATACATGAAATGGGCGGTATTATTTAGAAAGCGGTACCCAAAAATTACAAGATGAAATTAATTGTGGCTTTGCATTAAAACAAGACCCAATTACTTATTTAAATGGTTCGGAAATTAATACGTAATAATTGTTTATTTCAGACAGCTGAACCATTTAATTATAAACACGCTATATTACATCCTGTTATGAGCATAGGTCAAAGAGTTTAAGTGTTTATGAGAAACGAAATCACTTAAAAATGTCTATAAAAAGGTTCTTTTGAATTTTTTCTTGTATTTTTGCTTTATTATCTCTATAAGCAGATTTTTAAATTTTATTGTATTACTAAATTAATTTAACAAACCTTCATATAATATTTAAATTTGTTCTAATAGAGGTAGACCTTATATAAAGCTCTTCCACATTGATTACTCTCTCTCACATATTTGCACTCCCAATAGCAATGTTCACAACTTATCTACTTCTGTATTTCGGTTCACTCTTCAGGGTTACTGGGTAAGGTGACATAATACGTTCAAGTCACAAACTGGCAATACTTGGGATACCAGAATATATAAGCTGCGGTGACCTGATTGTATGCTTGTTTGTCGATTTAGTCATGTTAAAATAATAATTGTCGGCGAAAGATAAGAGAGAATGTGACGTAGTCAATTCCCTTCAATTTGAAGGAAAACTAGAAGAAAACATAGAATTAAAAATAGAAACGTCTAACCCTAGAAAGAACGACGAGGGCGACTATCAATACAAAAAATATTAAATCCAAAGTACATTTGTTTGTGATGCTTTCACGTAATCAACAGAGCACCGATTTTAATTAAACTTGGCAAAAGGATACCATAAACCATATACCCTTAATAAGGTAGGACACGCAATGAGGTGCAAAAGTCCACGCAGGCATACTTTCCTATAGACATACATACCTATGAAGAAAACGGGAACTCTCAATCTGATCTAATGTTTCTTTTTTGTATCTTTGTTACTCGATATCTCCGAGAAGAGGATTTGCTTTTTATTGCACCAGTTCGAGAAACAAGCATTCAGTCCGTGTGATAGCAAGCGTCACCACCACCTATAGATGCTCGTAATATCACAAGGATATCACTAGCGCGTTACCAAACTTGTGACTTGAAGATATTTTGTCAGACCACCCAGTAAATTCATTGCCTCTCTTACCCTTCGAAACGGGATACAGCAAACTGAATACTACTATTATGGCGATAGAAATTGGTGAGAGTGAGGTACTAATGCGACTTTTGTATGAAGTCCACCTTATGTAGATAATTGTAAACTGATAATGAACATTTTTTTTGGTTCCAACGGGTATGACCTCGAAATGATCCCGGTGGCTCCTAGTTAGGGTACAATGATAATATCCCGGGGCAATCAAGGGTAATCTTCAAATTCTAAAGACACGTACAATGAGTTGCAGGTCTTTCAAAAACTATTCAAGTATATTTAGCCCTTGGTATTGAGACGGTATGTTTTTGGTAAAAACGGTGTGTTTTTTTAATGATGTTTTATTTCTAGGCATATAGTTGTGATGACACAAGCGTCTTTAGGCTGTGGTCACGTTTATCATCAAGCGTGTAGCATACACGCTTGATGGTAAACGTGACGTGACGTCTTCGTCATATAGAAAAAGTAAAAAAAAATCGTCGTGTGGTATTGGCAGTGCCCCCACCCCAGGTGTCATAAGAAGCGACTGAGATACACGATACATCCACCCGAAGCAATATGGCTCAAATACGGGTTAGCAGAATTGCTGCAAAGCTACCCTCTGTGATTGCTACCAAGCTTGCCCAGCGCGGCATTTATGGGCAAATTCACCCTTTTTTGGGGAGCCCGCTTATATCCCAGCAGTGGACGTTTTACGGGTGGTATGATGATGATGAAATACCAAAGCAAACTATGAATAGCCAGTGACTAACGCACAGTCAAATAAACTCCTCAAACTTAACAAATAATTTTCAGTAAGGCATCAGCGAATTGGACTAAAATATTTTTACTTGTGCCGACTTAAAATGGTTTTCTTGTCTCAAGTCAATGCTATAGCTAAAATTTTAAATCACTAAGTGACTTCCTGTGCTAACCTTACACTTAAAAGCCTCATCCAATATTGACAAGGCTCGATCTAAATAGTAGCCAATGTCAAGGTGAATTGCATTAGTATTTCCATTTGATTTTTATTCCGCAGAAATCCCAGCGCCCCGTCGAGAATATATTGGTACACTAATATTTTCTAGCTTCAATGAGATTATGAAAGACGACTGCGAGCTCCATTAGTTTCTATGCTGCAATGTAAGCTTGAAATGCACGCGTGCGAAAATAATGTGCTCATATTTTCATTTAAGCTTTTTAAATGAACATCGTTTACAGTCGAGGTAGAACGAGAGCTGGTAGAGAAGGTGCTTCATTGTGATAATTTGTTTAATATATTTTTTCTTATATGTAAATACAAAAAAAGGATTCAATGAGGTCTATATTTATTTATTTATTAATTGTTAAACGAGTAATTGTTACACCGTGATAACATGTATACAAAAGCCAGAACCTAAAACTTAAGTGTACAATAAGTAGGTTCATCGTAGGATAATTGTGTGTGAAAATTAAAATAAATGTCAAGGAAAAAAGGGAAAGACGTCAGGACTGAAGCAAATAAAAAAACAGTAGTCTGCAATGTGTATCTTAAAATTAAAACTTGGTAGATAGAAAGTGTGGTAGTTTTTTTTATTAAATTTTTACTTTTTGGTTAATTACTTAATTACTACAACTTTGACTCCTCTTTATAATTTGAACTCCTTACTCTCAACTATTTCTACCGCCAAATATCAGTGTTCGTATTGCTGTGTTCCGGTCTGAAGGGTGAGACGTGCAGTGAAATTACTGGGTAACGTGGCATGATACCTTCAAGTCACAATGTTGGCAAAGCGTTAGAGTGAGGCTTACTGTTACGTGGACGATGAGCTTGTTTGTCGAAATATTCAAAAAAAAATGACTAAAAACCAAAAGACTATAGTGAGACTTTTTCCTCATAATTATCATATAAAAATGGTAGTGAACCTCACTTGTGCGCCAATGGTCGTGAGTTTGATCCTAACTCCGGAACAAATATTCTGTGTGTGGGTGTTCAATATGTCTATTTAAGTATTAAATCTGTCATTCGACTGTTGTCTGATATCCGTAATACAAGTGCTTTTAGCGACTTATATCGGAGTCACGTCAATGTATTCCCATGCAGTGTGAATTATTATTAAATTGCAAAATTTGATATATTAATTGACCTCAAAACAGCAGCGCTTCCCTCTCCACCGCATACGATACGTCACTGTACTCATTTATTTTGACAGCCAACCACGCAAGGCAGCCCTACGAAAGGTAGGCTTCCTAGTTGGGACTATTACTTTGGAGCAAATATTGTTTTTTATTTCGGAGATTTGTTTTTCGGAGTTCCAAAAAGTATACCCGACTAAATGAAACGAGGATAGTGAGACAATTTCTAACATTCTCCTCCACCCAACGCCGCGCAGTTAATAAACCGCGACATGAGCGACTAGTGTTGTACTCGCCTCCGTGCAGCATAAATCTGCACGTCAGCAATCAGTAATGTTCTCCTTTATTATAATCAATTCTTTAGCTAGCCAGAGGTATAATTTAATATTAGATATAGGGTATAGATTCAATACCATGGTTTACCTATGTATGGAAATTTAAAAACATATTCATAGAGAAAAATAGGGTAAACTTACCAAGAGCAAAGTCGCAAGAGGGTCCAAATAGAACGTGAGCACAGTCGTTGTAAGCGTCGATAGCTGATATGACCGCATAAGCCGCGTCACAGTCCAAGACATCGTAGGTCGTCAGTTCGACATCCAGGCCGGGAGGCAGGACCTCCTTTATAGTTGCATCTTGAAGGGCCAAATCAAAGACTGGTCGGACCTAGAAGACGAAAATACAGGTTTATATAAAACCAGTTGCGGCTGGCGAGTCCATCGTAAAACATTCTTACTTGCTCGTAATTTGCAGACAATTTCATGTTCACCAGCCTTTGCCATATCAGCAGAATAGAAATGTCCTTTCTCTTGTATGAAATATTTAAATGTGACTGCAATACGCGTACCTTTTATTTATGAATTAGTTAATTTTCATTAACTAATTCATGTGCAAACTATATACTTGATTGAACCTCAATTATTAGAAATTACTCTTAATATGTTTTGCAGTTGTTTAAGATTCAGACTTTTTTTATAACGTGTACCAGACATAGTGTACTATATATATTTAAAATCCGTGATATTCACATTTTTTTGAATCCACAAGTCTTGCAAATGGTTAGATAGATAGAACTAGTCTGACCTGTAATGCTTATGCATAAGTAAACATAAGTAAACATTTATGGATAGGCATGTTATACAGCACTAAGATGAAATTACATATACTATAAAAGCTGCAAAACTATGTGACTTGTACGTCCAGTCACAACTCGACTTATGCAAATCTGTTAAATTCCTAGTCAAAGATTTGTTGAAGCTTTGGACTAAAAAGTACTGTTAAAAATCAAATTCAAAATTCGACACTAACTTTCAAAAGTTTTGTCGGATTACCTAGGGCTTCATAATATTTTTATATTCAAGTTTGTACATCTTATTAATTTTCATAAATAAAAATTCTTCCCGTACTTAAAAGAATAAACTGTCTTAAATATTCACGATTATAAGATAATGACTGTTCTTAATTTCTTAAACAATCCACCAGGGACACTTTAAAACATTGCGCAAATTAAATGGTTGGTCGTATGAAAAAAACGTTCAAACAAAAGTTGAAGAGTATTTTATAGCCTACAACTTTTATTAAAGTGCAAATCTCATTTAAGCAATAGGCCAGATATTTGCGAAAAACCGATTTTTGTGACCTTTCACCTTGAATATCTTAAGACGCGGACACGATAGCGTTTGTAACTTTTGAGACAATATTTAGAATGACAAAACAAAAGTTCTTACGAATTTACAGCTTATTATCTTTCATTTCGAGGTTGACCCCTTTTTTACCTAATATGACTGACTGGGCTTTTATTGGACGTAGCTACTTCGTATCTCTCTATTTTATGCTATTTACCTATAATTAGGTACTTGGCATACTAGTAAGCATAATAGAAGAGTACCAATAACAAAATTCGTAGAATTAGCATACTTGCGAGTTTCTCATATACCAGTAGAATGCTAGTATTTTTACATCTTCTGTCAGAAAATTATTTGCTGTATATTTATGATGGGGTAAATAACAAACTAGTAGGCATGTTAGAAAAGTACCAATAATACAATTTTTAGGATTACTATACTTGCGAGTTTACTCATGAACCAGTGGAATGTAAGTATTTTTACATCTACTATCAGAAGATAACAATGAATATTATACCAGTTCAAGGTACTTAAATCATTTGAGAAACAATAGGATACAATTCAAGTGATTCACTAGACTGTGAAGGACCTTAACAAGCTACTAGACAGTTTATTTTAACGACAAAAGGTCGCTAAAATTAAGTCAAGTGTAACTTTTATTAAAATTTAGTTACTAGCATAGTACTACTAGTTTCTAGTTAGGGCTACTATAGCATTCTATCAAATAGTTAATTTTTTATACACATGCTATTTATATTCATTACAGTTTCTAGTATACTACTAGTATGCTTATAAATTTGTTACTGTACAAACGATACATACGAAAACGATACAACGTATACTGGATAGTCAATCAAGAAGGAGATAGTTACTTACCGCTAGTAAGTTGGCATCGAACGAAGTGTTTTGAGGCAACAGCAAAGCAGCCTTAATTCTACATCTCCCATCCTTATCGCACAAACTCTCACAATCTTTGACCTCACGATCCTGACCACGACAGTTCTGACTGTACACCACCCTAAACACACCGATCAGTAACACCAGCCACCGCATTTTATCGACTAATGGCTTATCGGTAACAACACATCACTTTATTTGCACTGACACTTTGAGATAACATCACTATTTTCACCATTTCACTGTGAATCTGTAACAAAATAAAAAATGTATTCCTTTCAGTCACTCTCTTTAAAAAAAATCCATTTTATTAATCTAAATGCAAAAACGTGTCGGTCTATACATCTTTACATATCATAAAAAGAAATCACTTCTGTCTATTCTCTTATATCTTTTTACCTATTTAACGGATTAATGTAGCTTTCAAAACTAGACAGAGAGATTTTACAAGAAAGGTTTTTTATATAATACCTATATATAGTACGTAGTACGAAACAACTGAACATTCAAAGATAGGAAGATGAATTAACAAACATATTTTTGAGTGTTTAAATTGTAAACGCTGGCTAAAGCTTCCGTGATCGACCAAAGTTATTTACCGCGAGAATTCAAATCTTAAATAGACTGAAAATTGGATTATTCTACATATATTTTCCTGAGGTAACCTAAGTAACTATTCTAATCTTTCACACATTACAAAAAATATTTGGATTATTTACCAAAACAATGTAATTCCCCGTCATCGTCATCATGCCAGCCATTGTAAATCCACTGCTGGATATAGACCTCCCAAAATAAGAGGGATCTGCCCATAATTGCCGCGCTAGGCGACTTACTTTTGCAATGGGGATGCTGCTGCCGATAATTCCTTATCCAATATATATAACATACGTGTAGGTTTTTTATATTATCTGAATTAAATTATTCATTTAAAGTATTTGTTATACAATAAATTTTATTGACTTAGTAGGTAATAGAAAATGAAATATTTAAATGGTCACACTGAACAGTGAGTACTTTTTAGTAAAAATAGCACCTTATCTTTACTGGATGGATCACTTCTCTGTACACCACTAAAGAGGCAACAACTATGAAATAAAGATTTACTAGTACATGTGGATTTCATTAAATACGTTAGAAATTTCATGTAGTTAAAAATTGCTCTTTACACCATTTCATTAAAATAGATATTAGTAAAAAAAAATTTAAATGCGAAGGAAAATACACTGCCAAGGCCCATTGGGTCGTGGATAATACCGTTATGTCTATTGAATGTTTTAAATTAAAATCGCGTTCCAGCGCTCACGACGATTCCTAAAACTGTTTGAGGACTTTTATTTGTGGAAAATATTCAATCGTTTGGAAATCGGATTAGTGCGGCAAATCACAATTTTCCCACTTAATATTCAGAAGACATCTATTTGTTTTCTAAATTGTTGAAATCACGTACTTCAGACTGCTTAAAGCTTTTTTGTAGTCTAAACGTACATCTACTTTTTCGTACTATTCTTTTAATAACATTTCTTTGTAAATCACTTTTCCACAATTTTCACTTTCTGATAACGATATGAAAGCTTTACTTTGTAACCATATTAGTACTTTTGGCTTCCCCATCATTTGTTTTACAGTTTCAAAGACAAAAACAGAAAATAATATTTTTAATCTATACTTTAACGAATTTAACAAAAGACTATAAAATCATGTAAAACAAACTATGACTTTATAAAACAAAATATTATGACAAATCATCAAAGAACATCTTCTGCTAGATAAATATAATGCAAAGTGCATAAATTGTTCTACCACAAAAACATAATTAAAAAAAATACTTTTTGTCATTCTTGAATACAAAAACGCTTAGCCTGATTGACTAAAAAGTGATAGATAGTACTTAAATTAATAATAAAATTTTTCACTGCACTCTCCTATGTAAGGATTATATTTTTGTCCACAAATGATACATAAGGCAGAAAGCAGCTTTGCGAGGGGATACTGCTGCTGATTTTTGCCTAAATCTATTTTGTTCCGAAGATTTGGATAAACCAGCTTTTAAGAAATTGACCTCGTTCAAAAGTTGATGCATTATCACAATAATCACGTGCTAGTGTTCGCGTTACTGTATTAATGTAATGGTAAGAGACAGGGAAACTGTTGGGTGACAAAATATCTTCTAGCCACAATGTTGTCAACGTACTACTAATGTTATGCGTGTGATAATACAAGTGTGCATAGACTGCGCTGACACTTACTACTCGTATCACGCGGACCGTACGCTACTTTGTCGACTTATTCGTATAGAAAAACGACAGTTGCTTCGGCCAATCATTTCCTTTAATGCCTCTTTCGACACCCGGTGTGACAAGGTATATACTTATGCCATTGGTACACAAAATAACCTATTCAATATCCCCTCATGCGAGTATTAACATACTAGCCTTGTTCCCCCGACTTTGCCCGCGATATATCAACTTCATATGTCATCCCCAAGGATCTTTTGTTATTCCGGAAATAACAGCTAAACGTTGCAAAGTACCAATTCCAATAAAGATTGTAAAGATAAATAGCTAGAACTATACTTCAGAAATATGTTTTCGGGAGAGAACTAAGAAGTAGCCTACGGGATATTCTAGACAATCGACTATCGCTGTTCAAACTTTTATCAAGATCTGTTTCAGCTAAAATGAGTTCAACCATTTAACATATCCATCCACCCTATTATCCATCGAACCATCCACCCAGTATGGTGGATGCTCACATACAAATAATTTACTTCGTGCTATTTGCTTTGTTTTTAATGGACTTATTAGTTTGAATTATTTATAAACCTGACACCCTGACAGCTAAATTTATATTCTTATCATATGAATTGTGGTTTGTATCCATCAGATGATAAATATATATTCTTTATCTTACTAATTAAGATATGAATTAAAACTAATTAGTGACATAATTACTAAAATAAATTTATCTGTGCTATTTAACAAAGTGACTGATTATAATTTATCTGATTTATAAGCTACTGACGTATAAAAAGAAATGGTCCCATTAAAACACCAAAGTAACCTCCCAATGCAAACGCAGGTTCAGACTTGACGTGAAACACTAGATGAGTAAGGTGAGGAAGGTGAGTAAGGAGCCGTAACCGACAGATGGCAGTATATCCATCCGAAACAGGGTAGCTTGTATCGGTGGTACCAATCAATGGCTGGTTTAATACATGGCGAGCTAAAGTAACGAGCCCTGAGGTACCTGCAGAGAAGAATAGTATCTCCCCCTGTACCAGGTGTCGTAAGAGGTGACTGAGGTACCAGAACCGACTAGTGGCGGTATATCTTTCCGAAACTGTAACTCAAATGCACAAGGTAGGGATGAGCAGCAGCCTCCCAGTCGTGAAACTGTGCTCTGTAATTGCCACCACGCTTGCCCAGCGCAGTAATTATGGGCAAATTACCCCCTTTCTCGAAGGCCTATGTCCAGCAGTGACGTCCATATTTCGTACACAGTTTTAAGAACTAGTACCAAATTTTCTTTGCTTAAAAATAAAATTAATTGAAAGAGAACGATGCCATGAAAAAATTACCGTCATGAAATAGTGCAACGACGTCCTTATTTCTCCAGTTCTGTTTCTTTCTAACTAAAAACGGGTATACATATATATATATGTACTGGAATCAACTTGTTTTCTTTTAATAATAAAAAATAACATTAAAATATATGTCATATTTTAATTCGCGAACACAGAGCTTATTCGTTTACAATACGATAAGAAACAAAATCAAAATATCTTTATTTAAATAGACCTATCATAGGCATTTTTACATCGTTAATCAAATATCAAAGGACCGATGACCCTGATGACCCTATAGGGTTAAAAGATAAATTTAAATAAATATATATTGAGTAGCCTACTGTAGAAGTCTGCCGGAACCGGTCTTAAAGCTAAATTTACAGCGAGTTGATTGCACCACCACAGAGCCACCAGAAAAGCACCTGTTATTGGAACCCTTACCGGCGATGACGCTATCTTGTCTTGTTTTACTTGGCTAACCGTTGTCTTTGAAGCAGTTTTTTATCCCAAACAGTTTCATCATTATTATAATCTGTGAATTTATTATAAGCATTAGAAATATTTTATAAATGTATCCAAAAGCACGTTTGCAATATACTGCTGGATGTAAGCTGGGGATTTTATTGCAAACCACCATTTAAATGAAACATTCGTTTCATAGAGCCGACTAATGGAAACTGCGAGCTTATACTTATATGTGCTATTAATATTATCTATGTATGTCACTATTTTTGTGAAACTCGGATATACTTTTGAGGACATAATATTGTATAGATATATTGACTGTTTACAATTGGTCTTAAGTACCACCCGGTATACATGCAACTAGAAAATACATGATTAACATCCTAACCACTATGGAAGATACATAACGTTACTGTTCTAACTACTGGAAACACATCCAAACCCATCTAATTTTGACTAGAAGCCACATCCATTTAAAAAAACCTCAGGCCCTGTCTCTTAAAATATCAATCACTGTTTAGATTAAATAAAACAAACCTTTATTATTATATTATGTGGGTCTTCCCTAAATATAAAGTTAATTTTTTTATTATTAACAAAGAATAAATATTTAATAAAGTACATGCAAAAACGGGACTCAAAATCGCAATATACCTTGTTTTAACTTCTCGTTAAGCTTCATGACAATGCATCTCTAGACGTTACTTTCAAAGCTGTTGTGAAGAGAAAAGAGCTTTTATCCGAAGATATTCTTATTCCATTTAAAATCCTTCCATCACTGTTAAGATGACTCGTGTGGCTCATTAGATGATACTAGAATGCGACTGAGTGCAGCTTGCTTGATTTTAAAGAAGAAAATTCCAATGTCACTTAGAGTGTCTTGAGAATTTATGAATTATCTTAAGATGTTTACTTTTAAAATGATATTAAATAAGATTTATTTTTTACTAGCTATACAACAGACTTTATCCTATCTTAACTATATACCTAAGCTTTTTATTAAAAAAATATTGCTACTATACATTCAGATATAAACTATCCTATCCCTCAGGTTGGATTAAACTTTAGATAGTAAGCAAACATTAAAAAAAAGTCGGCTCAGAAGCTTAGAAGTTCATTCCGAACAAAGAACGTAATATAAAATTTGTATTAATGAATATTCAGTTAGAGATGCCGCCGTTCTTCAGTCCTTGTACCTCAGACGTTTAACATACTACCTGAACATACACCTGAAATAGACTAAAACACTCCTCTCCCGCTGCCCATTGCTATGATTGTAGAATTTACCCTTTGTTATTACAAACGCATTCCTACAAATAAAACCTTGATTAGTTCATATATGTATAAAGTTTGCAAATACTATAATAAAGCATCAAGTAAATTATTTCAATAACATTTGAAGCAGCTGTGTGCAAATTCCGAAACCGAAAACTTTAAAACAAAAGTTGTATCATCTAGCTTCTAAAGCTTGAGATAATCTTTTCTTTACTATGTGAGCCCAAAGAGAAGACTTTCAATTAAAATTTCTCTAACATGGTATAGAAACTTAGTTTTTCAAGGCAATATCGCGTCTGAGTCTTTCAATCTTCATGTCAGCGTTGAAGTGAACTTTGTGGCTCATATTGACGACGCTTGAATAATCTGCACCCTAGGCAGTTTACATGATATTAAACAAGATAATTTCAATTTCACCGTCAGGGTTTAATCTATGCAAGTAAATATAAAACTTTATTTTATATATTTTAAACTGTTGTTGTGCCGTGTGTCTCGCTTGCCCAACGTGGCAATTACGGACAAAATTCCTACTTTCATGGGAAGGTCTATGATCAGCAGTGGACTTCCAATTGCTGATATGATAACTATTTTGATGATGATGATAATACTAAAAATCATATTTCCATAACTACATGCCACACGTAATATATGATAGACCAACTAGTACCTAATAATACTTTAAAACAAGTATACCCGTAAAAGAATTCCAATTAAAATTTCTCTCACACATATGAAAACCTAATACCTCTCTCAGAGCAATATAGCGTCTATGTCCTCACGCTACCGTTAGCCGACACTTGTGGCTCATTAGACGACACTCGAGTGCTATTCTGTACTCAGTGCTTCTCTATACTTAGTGCAGCTCGCCTTGTCCTTAGAATGTTACACAAAAGATTTCCAATGTCACAGTGGTGATGTGTTGACATTTGAAAGTTTATCGAACAAAAATCACATGAAAAACTTGATAAAACCTGAAGTATTAGTATAGTCATATAATCTAAACGAATATAAAACTGAAGAGTTTGTTTTATAGATTGAATGCGCGATTTTATCTAAACTATTGGTAGGATTTAAAATTCTCACACATTGACCTTACTGCAAGGTAAGTCGCTTCAATCTTTTGTGTTACAGACATCAGACAGCAGAGTAAAAATAAATATAATACTGCAGCAATTATGGGCAAATTCCCCCTTTCTTGGGGAGTCCTATGTCCAGCAGTGGACTTTCAATGGCTGGTATGATGAATGTAATATGATCTATTCGTGACTGGTATATTTATACTTTAAATTTTCAGATATTTTATTCAGACGAAGAATATCAGACGAAGAAAGAGTATTGCCTTATATCTGTTAATAGCTATGTTTTTGTAACTAGGCACGAACATTACGCAAACAATTATTTAAACTTTATTAAGGTGTCCTTGAATTTGAATATCAATGTATTTGGTAATGTAAAAGCATCATGGTAATAATCTTCATAATGTAGCTACAAAATAAAATTAAAATATTATTTTGAAGTATTTTTTCAATAATTATTTAGCCGTAAAGTATCAGAGAAACACTTAGTGGTAAACCTCATTTAAAGTTAGGTTGCATGTGCTTCTGGTCTATCTATTCCTACCGCCAAACAGCGGTGTTTACATTGCTGTATTCCGGTTTGAAGGTCGACATACGCTGAATAGTATTTCATTATGTCTTCAAGTCTCAAGATTGACAATGGGCTTTTGATACTTTAGGGCTATGGAGTGACGCTTACAATCAGGTGGACCGTATGTTTTTTTGTCATTTTAGTCATATAAAAATAACATTTAATACTTTTGTGAAGAGTTGTAAGAGGCGATTAAAGTTCCAAAACCGATAGATGGCGGTGTATCCATATCAAACGAGCAAGGATGCGCAGTAGCATCCACGTCATAAAGCTATTCTCTGTGAGTACCGTCACGCCGGCTTAGCAGATATTAATAAAATTACTAATGATGGACCTTATTGACTTCATACGGCTGATTGTAATACATGCAATTATCGACATTTCGGCAATATTACGGTAATGGCTATCAATATGAAATTGTTTATTTTTATATTTCACACTAGCATTTGCCCACGTCTTCGTCTGCATAAATATCGGTTAAAGCGATTAAATTAAAAAGTGGTCAATTATGATATCTAAGTTATGTCAAGGTCAATTTCATTCATAACTAAGTACTTGTGATGGATGACGTATTTGTTTGGATAAGGATTAATATCGTGTTGATAAATCTCCTTCGAAAATAATGCATTAATTAAAAAAGTTTATAATGAGTAAATCTTAAAAGATAAACATATGTTGTGACATAATATTTTTGAAAAAAAAACAAATAGGTACATGATTTTTACTTTTATTTGATGACGTAACTTAAACTAAACGGTTTAAGTTTTTACGCAACAGAACATCCTCTCAAATTGGAATATTTTTTCCGTTTTTGCAACACTTTCCAATGATTCTTCGCTTCTCTTGCTCGCAGCGTGATATTATATAGCTTAAAGCCTTCTTTGATAAATCAACTATCCCAGAATGTTTTCATTTGAAGCAGCACTTTTATATATGAGCACGTTCAGCCAATGAAATAAAATCTTCAGCCTTAAATTGTAAGTGTAGATTAATTACTTATATTATTAAGTTTATCTGCACAGTGCTATACTTCACTTCAGATCAAATAATCCAAACATCGAATAACATTAAAGAGAAATCTTCTGACAATACGATTCGCACTGACGGGCCCGATGGCGCATATCGTACGTTATCCTAGCTTGTAAAGGTTTAATCCCCATCCAGGAAAAATATATTATATGATAAATCGTCATATCCACTAATGGACATATGCCTCAAAAGAAGAAAATAGCCCATTATTGCCAGGTTTGGTAAGCGTGGTGGCAATTGCATAGCATAGCTTCGCGACGGGGATAATCCTGCTCATTCCCGCCCTGTGTGCATTTATGTTACACTGTTTTTGTTGGATATACTGCCTATCTGTTGATGGATATCTATCGGACCCGGTACCTTTAGTCACCTTTTACGATACCTGGTATAATGGGAGGTACTACTCTGATCTGCCGGTACTTAACAACAAAATGATAAAAATTTAGGTTTCCTTTATGTTTGGATGTTAAATGTGTATTTAAATATTATATTTGTGATTCCTCTGTTATCTGACGTCAAAAGGAGTTAGGTTGTGTGCATTTATTATTATTATTACTTTCGTAGTCCTTTTCCTTTTGCAGTATAAAATAACTCTGTACCTAATCTCCTGAAATGTTCGTACCCCATTTCCTTCCTATAAGACTTCCACATTTTTACAAACAAATTTTCTAAGCTATTACACGGAACGAAGAGTTAATCCTATCACCTTAGAACACGTTCCCACTAATTGAGAATCGGGAGCGTCAAATGTCGGGCGATCTAATAGCAATAAATCAAAGGTAAAGCTTTTCCTAAGGGAGACTACTAAAATTTGCATGCCCGATGGCACAATCGGTAGTGTTCCTATCTAGTCTAAGGATTGTGGGTTTATTGCTAACCTTAGACTTATATTTATATGACGGATATATGTGTTTGGTATGTAGCTGGGTGGTTATTATATATTTGAGTTTTATATTTCTGATTCCTAGATATATACTGGTGATTTATAACTGCTTTCAGCGACATAACTCTAGTCAATGTTCCGATAAGGAGATAGACTGATGATGAGAAGATCCGTAACAGAACCAAAGTTATCAATATAGCGCGGCGAATAAGTATGATGAAGTGGCAGTGGACTGGGTATTTAGTATGCTGAATCGAAGGCTTTTGGAGTTGTAAGGTTCTGGTATGGAGACCTTGTACTGACAAGTGCAGCGAATTGCGTCCACCTACAAGATGGACAGACGATCTGACAAAAACTGCAGGATCGCGATGGACGCAGGTCCCATTAGAGATCATTTGAGGAGCAGTACTAGATATCATAAAGCTGATATGATAAGCAAAATAAAAAATCAACCTAGTGGACAGCTCGTTTATGAGTGGCATTGGTTTCGATCTTTCGCTGGCGTAGGAATTGTCGTCAGATTAGTTAGTTATACAATTGAACTATCCATGGAAATGTCGACAAATAACGTCAAGTTTCCGAGACAAACATTAGTCAGACATCTTTCTGACGTACACATAGAAATAACACAAGCAAAACACGGATCATGGATGTCACTGGACAATGGAAACACACTCACTGAAACCGCGGTTCTATTTGTGGCGAATCTTGCCAGCAACCGCATAGGCCTGCGCTTAAATTAAGTTACGGAGCGTTTAATAGAATTGCCGGCGTGAAAGAGGGTGGCAAGACGCTGTAATCTACGTATAGATATTTTGACGTTATAAAAGGGCACGTTATATTTTATTGAACTTGTGAATAGAGTGATGATCAATTCACTCATCATAGAGTTACATTTATATTTGGGGCAAGCAGCGACTTTAGTAATATCCCTGTAGTTTCAGTTCCTATATACATATTCAATTAGA
>JACJUM010002477.1:11467154-11586384 GCA_020976665.1 Heortia vitessoides
TATATATATATCATCAGCTATCCAGTCGTAAGGTTCTGTTATAATCGGTCCAAACCACCATTACTATTAAAATAAACAGCTAAAAATAGGCAAAATTCGAAAAAGGATTTTGTACCGTACATACGTTTATATGTATTAAGTGAAAAGCAGTAAATTTAAAAAATACGTACATTTAAATATTATTTATATATAGATGTAACCCGAAGCTGTAAACTTTTCAACTATATAAAAGCTTTCAATTATTATAATTTAGTAAATCACATTAGTTTGTAGTTACAGATCACATTACTAATTTCTAATCATACTCAAGTTGCAATCAATATATGACACATTAAATAATTATTATATGACACATTTATAGGCCAGATTTAACGTGTCCTAAAATAATATTTTCTTCTGATTTAGATAACAAAATCTTATTGCCTGAAACAGTCACAATATTTAATTAAATTTTCAATGTATTCATAAAAAAAACCGATCGAATATTAAATATTCTTCGTGATTCATTTAAACCTTTTTCATATCAAAACTAGTTAGCCATTTTAAGCATCATACTTTTTATAACGCTATGTGGAACTGAAGTCAATCATTAATAAATAATTTTGTGAAATTCTACTAAAAGTATATATAAGAAACATATATTCAAGAAAATTGTGATGCATAAAGGAAAATACATTTTCCTTTCATAAAATTGCGGATCGTTGTTGCGCGACAGGAATTCCGCCGCTGTTATGTTATCAGGTAATGGAGTTAAATATGTTATAAAGTTATGTTATCAGGTATGGAGAAGGTAGTTCCTACAGGTACTCCTGTATCCTCTGTATTAAGTGTCGTAAGAGGTGGTATATCTATCCTGATTGGCGTATCTTATACACAATAAGGCGGAGTTGTGCTGCCGAATCGCCATTGCAAATCTATGCTCTCGATTCTACCACGTCTGCCCAGTGCGGCTATTAAAGACAAAATTCCTCAATATTTAGGAAAGACTATATCTACCAATGGACGTTTGATGACTACTATGATGATGATGAAAATTTTATAATTTTGTATCCTAAACTAAGTAACAATGGAAATCGCGAAAAATATAAGAGTCTAGAATCATCATTATCACCATACCAGCCATTGTAAGTCTGGACACTAGGACTGTACATACGCCTCTTCAAGAAATGGGAAATCGCCGCTCTGTGCATTTGAGCTGCATTGTTTTGGATGGATATACCGCCATCTGTTGGTTCTGGGACCTGGTCATCACCTCTAACAACGTCTGATACATGAGGTACTTTCCTACTCTACCGACACCTAACGGCCTCGTAGTAGAATAATAATTTAAAACTCTGTAGTCATGTATATATATCTAAAAATTTATTAAATAATAAATTCACACAGCACATTAATCTAACGCCGCATGATACATCAGCCTGATTCCGTGATAAGTCCCTTAAAGCTCAAGTGCTTACAACACAAGTATTACGGATAGTCAGATAACAGAGAAATCACAAATATAATGCATATATTCAACACCCAGACACAGAACAAATACAAATATTGTCATATAAATATTTTCTGTGAGTCGGGATCAAATCAAGACCTTTGGCGCATAAGATCGCCACCCACGCGAGTCACGCACGTCATCAGACACATAGTAGTATTTAATATGTGTTAGTCAATATATACAAATAATTCTAAAAAGTTAAAATCTTTGCTAAATTTTTAAGATTTTCAACCAGATACTATATTTTTCTAATAGTAAAAGTTTCTATATCGCAACTCCCAACGACTATTCAAAAACGCTAATTTCACATTATCTCGGTCGGGGTGTAGTAAAACGAAAGGTAACTTTACCTTATCTGAGTGAGATTTTATTGTACGCTGAGTAACGATAAAGACCAATTTTAGTGTCCCTGCCAAGCTTAAAAACGTTTTTATTGATATGACTATGACTTATAAAAGTCGGCCAAAATTTCAGTGCCTACTGACCTATTACTTGATTGAGAAACTGATACGCATTATACGCTATAATGACAGTATAATTATGTTTGCGCTAAACGAAAATGTGTTCAAAACGGTTGCAATTAAAGTTCATATTACTTGACTCGTTGCTGATACCTTAATGAAGTTATACGAAGAGTAAAACTCGTCGTTTATTTGCCACCTCAGCCACCGTCTCTCCTCACAATGAATTTATTCAAAAAGAGAGTTATATCATTTGATACACGGCTCATTTTAGATAAGTGAATTAGAATAAAACCTGTGTGACGTTAATATACCAACACAACGATTGCACAATTTGAAGTTATAGTTACAAAATCCTTGATAAAGTTAATCTTATCCGGAATTATTAATATTAATTAATGCGCTCTTATATTGAGTTAGTTTTGAGTTAGTTAACAAGTGAAAACCATGAAATAACTACAGAATCGAATATACCTCCCATTGTACTAGAGGTCGTACGAACGTAAGACACCGGAACTGACCAGCGATATTTCAATATCGCGTATGTGGCATTAGTCAATTAGCTTCAAATTCCACCTTTGACAATTGAATGTTGTACTTTACTTACGCGATATTTAATTACCATTGACAATATGGCAATTAAAAACAAAGTTTATCAAATTCGGGGAAGGTTAACAGTTTACTTCAAAGTTAGCTGAGATTGCCCATAAAACATCTAAGTTATTTTAAATAGGCCCAGGTTCAAAAGTAGGACTTTAGTATGATTATGCATTGTAGTCAAATCTAAAAGATATCACCTCTCACATCACAATTAAAAATAAAGAAGAATCCTTAATTGGTTGATTCGTAATTATATCGCACAAGCTTCGCTCTACTATTTTATCCGCCCGTTTAATTTAAAAGAATGGTTTCGCTGTGCCCGCTCTTATTTTGTTTCCCTTTTAACGCTATTTTTGAGTTAGTTTTCTTCGGGCTCATCTTCTAAGCCAAATCATGACATTAAATGGTCTATACAAACTTCCGTGAGATTTTGAATAATAACAAGAAATTTTCCCGAATCCTATTAATAAAAAAAACTCCCGGTGGTCGAAATCCGAACATTATACATTAAATTGAGTAATAACTCTATCATAATTTTTTTTCGTTCAGTTGTCAATTAATGTTGACTTTATTTATGTATGTCAGTATGTCATTCAAACAGTAGTGTGTGTAATCGTTATTTTAATGAATTTATTAATTTGCCGTGAGGTACTGGCAGAATAGAATAGTATCTCCCCTGTACCAGGTGTCCTAAGACGCAACTAGGACTAAGTACCAGAAGCGACAGATGGCGATATATCCATCCAAGACAGTCTGGCTTAAATGCATAGGGTAGGTTCATTATATATAGTAGCAGCATCCCCGTCGCGAAAGCGTGCAATTGCCAACACCCTTCCTAGCGTGGCAATTTGATCCACCCAATTCCCCCTTTTTTGGGGAGGCTTTATGTCCAGCAGTGAACTTTCAATGGCTGTAATAATTTAATTTTAATACATTTTGTATAAAAAATATCTTCACGTTAACTTTAACCGTGTCAAATTTAAATGTCACGTTATTTCCTTTTATAGGGTAATTTAACGTTACGTAACGTTTTAATGTGTAAAAAGTTTTTGATACTATAAACGCGAGAGTACATGTGTGTTTGTTACGCATTCGGGCTTTGGACGGTAAACCGTTTCCAATTTTGTCTGTGTAAAGCGTGAATCCAGTGCATAGATAAAAAGTACTTTGTAGTTTTCGAAACAGCCCCTGTCGTTATAAAATAAGCTTCACCGCATAGACGAAATCACATGCGGGAAGCTAGTAATATTTTTAATACAAACGTATGTCTATTTTTACGTTTTCGCACCTTACTCGATAAAACCTTTTAATTAAATTCGAGAACTCCTTGAACCCTATGGAAGATTATTGGCTAATTTGATTGCAGGAAAAGAAGAATTCCTGACGGTCATAATATATAGAATACTTGTTGATAAAACCGGTAGTATTTATAAGAAGATAATCTTTTTACCAAATGACATCAATGATAATAAAAGAATAAGGAAAACAATCTATTTCTGTCGCAATTTGTTAACAAACCGCAGTCTAATGTACTTTATCCTATGATCGAACATTCTTCCTGAAGCAACTGTGACAGCTTGATTAGATTACTAAATATCTATCCGAACGGAAATAGTGTGATAAACAAGATGAACAGAAATACTTTGCACCTCTTCAGATTCTTTGTGATTTATGATACGTAAAAAAGGAAATAAACACAATGAAATATTTAAAAAGACCAAAATATTCCACCACCACCACCACCTCCATTCTACAACTTACGAACTCATTTTATTTCAGCTCTTTTATTTCAGATCTCCTACTTCATTCTACAAATATTAAAAATATGTTCTTATTAATTATTCAATGACGAGCCTGATTGTGCAGATGATAGTGATCCTATCTTGTTCACCAAGAGGCAGTGAGCAGTATCTGAGTATTGTATATAAATATTAAATTTGTGATTATAAATAACACAAGTGCTTTAAGCGACTTATAAAAGTGGCATTACAAAACTAATTTAATATTTTATTTAACGACGGACGTGACGTCACATGTGTTAGAAGTATTAGAATCTCGAAGAAAAATAAGTAGTAAACTAGTAAGTACAAACAAATTTACAGAGGTGATAGAAATACAGAAAAATATTCCAAGAAACTCCAGCGTAGTGTGAGCTCACGCACCGAGGGTTCCATATTAACCTATGCGTAAAGAAGTAAAAGCTCATCAAGAAAGTGGGTTTTTGATTATTAACACAAATATATTATGTAATATCCTAAGTGTGCTATAAAACGTTGCTTCATGCCAATTTTCCAGATTCTACATTGACTGAAAGTACTCTCTAGGTTCTGATTCCTTACCGATTAGTTGCAAATTTCAAATGATGCGGCTTGAATTGTTTGACTTTCTAACAGCTCCGCGGGACGGTATTCGATATCAATTTCAGCTTCCTTCACGCGTTCTAGAGAAAAAGGGTCTTGGAAAAAAAGGTCCTATAAGAATTCCATATTTTCCTTTTGAGGTACGGAAACCTCAAAAGTGGATGACGCGAATAAAGTATAGTAATGTGTTGAAGAAAAAAATCACAGAATAAAAAAATATTATACTATGGGGTAATAATATATTCCCAAGAAGTAATATACTCCTTTACCTTTTTTATAACAATGGCAATATACTTGTATCATTAGTAAATTAAACCTTTGAAATAACACACCTCTTACATAATGATATATAAACAGCATTTTCCTTAAAAATCCTGTGCAAATTCTGAGCTATTTTACTTGAATAATTTTTCACTTTTCCGCCGGGCTCTATGGATATATAACCTTCGAACTTTGAACTTTATACTTTTGAAATAAGGTTGGAATATTATTAAATAAAACTGTTTTGTTTAAAAAGTAACTTGACATAGATTAGTTTAATATAAACGTAATTCACCTAACTAAAATGGTTGAGCAAACTAATAAAAGTAAAAATTATAAGGTACTAGTCATCAAACCACCATAAATAGGATTAAAAAAATTATATAGTTAAAGGTTTTATTGTGGTCATTGGTTCATTCCTTACCCAGGGTAATCGTTTATATTTGTGTTTGCTGTGTTAAATGTTTATTTAAATATTAAATTTGTGATTTCTCTGTTGTTGGATACTCGATGTCATATTAATTTATAATATTATTATAATTTATTAAGATTGACAGAAAAAAAACATTGTAGAATTTTTACATTTCATATTCGAGAGGACATAAATGACAAAACTAGCGAGAATTTTAATTCTAGTTTGATTATAAAGAAAACCGAATATACACTCATTTGCAAAAAAATAGGCGGTTTTGATTTTAATTCTTCTTTAAAAAATACGGTACCAAAATAATTTTAATCATCTGTACCTGTTACTGGCTGGTTTTAAAAATCGGCGAAGATCGACTTTGGCGAGTGCTATGAAGACGAGGTAAACGCTTTGCAGATACTTGTTTCAAAGAAATTACACCTTATGGTGGGAACTCTGTTATGTTTTGGGCAGGATAAATGTATCGTATAGAGATAGTCTATATTGAAAACGGCTCACTGGCAGGACATCGATACATAACGGAAGTTCTAATTCCTCATGCACCACCCGCATTGGCCGCTTTAGACGAAGACTCAATTTTTGTCAAAATGACGCCGGAGATCAGTACAACCGGCTCCGCAGACCATCGCGCTAGCATACCCAGACGTATTCAAGCTGTGATTTCAGCTAGATGGGGTCACACTTAATACTAAACATTTATTTGCTTTTATTTTATTAAAGAAAACACGAACTAAAATCTTCGTTAACTTTTACTTCACGAGCATACACTACTAGTGAATTTTAGCATTAAAACCTATAAATTTTAATAAAATTTTATGATAATAATAGTAGCATTTGAAGTGGTTCATTGCTTAGGTGCCCATTTTTTTTGCAAATGAGTGTATAATTGATACGTTTTTATATGCGCAAAAACACTTATCTTCCTATCCGACTAGTCTCTAAAACAGCTGAACCAATTTTAACAGAAAGTTCACTGTCATATATTTAACATTACAAGTTTGATTATTAATTCTCGCGAGAACCGGAACTACGCAGGTGAAACCAAAGGGCGAGGCTAATTCAAAATATGTGTTTTAGCTATTCCAACGGCTGGAGATTTGACCAAGCATAATTCAAAGAAATACAAACGTAAAAGTTAGTGAAGATAATTTGTTTTTAAATGCTCTAGCAAATCTGTTGATGGATCCACGAAGCCGGACAGATCTATATTGGAACACGAATCGTTTTATTTTAACGATCAAATAAACATTATTTCACTTTGAGACTAATCCGCCGAGTTTGTTTGGCCTTTGATTTGAAGAGAAGTGGGATTTCATCTTGTTGTGTACTATTAATCAAGGTTCCATCATAGAAAATGAATCTAGGTCTGAATTCAAACTTAACTGGGAATTTCCAGCTGTATATGTATATACCCGTACGAGGTTTGTACTTCGTGTAATTTATATTTTTTCTTATTTTTATTTAGTCTTGTTTGGCAAAAAATATGTAATCTCTATTGGTTTTTAGAATACAATAACAAACCTACATGAGGTAGACCTCATACAAAAGGTCGACATTGGACATATGAGAGGCAGTGAATTTATTGGAATTGTGGCATAATATCTTTAAAGTCACAAGGTTTTATTCAAATCAACTGCTCCAACTTTAAGCGACTTTAAAACACAATAAATTTCAATTTCATATTTTGTATCTATTATTTTATGGCAGCTGTTCAGAAGTTTAATTTGTTATACTTTATGTACCTATATATATAAATATACATATCTATAAAAGGAGAAGCTGCCTGACTGACTGATAGGCACTATAAGGGCTAGAAATTTAAAATTTTGCACAAGGGTTCTTTTTACAACGTAGGGAAACAATAAAAAGGATTGTTGTAAATTAATCTTCTAAAGGGTTAAAACTGTAGTGCAAAGTTAGAAAAAAATGGTGCAGAGAAGTTGTGCAGAGTTATGAAACTTTGCTGTTTTTGAAGTGTTTCGAATAAACTGAGTTTCAATCAAAACTCTTCATTGAAAAAAATAAATTATTTGTAAAATATATATTTTTTAATTATTCCTTAAGGGGGTAAAAACGGAATGCATAATTTTTATAACTTGAGGCGGATGAAACCGCGAGGTGATGTTTGGTAACGCATACATAGTTGAGAACAATTCCATGTTACGTTTTATTACAAAATTAAATGAAAATCAAAAAAATATTCAAAGTTAATTTTTGGTATCCTTGTACATAGACTAAGTATAGAAATTTGGAATTCTTAAAGCATAGATTTCAACAGTCCACATTAAATAAATAGTCACGCAGATTTTTTATTGAAAAAGATACATTCTATTGAAGATTTCATGAGCAACAATTATGTTCTATTTCGCCAACAACAAACAATGTATATTTTTCTGTTCAAAGAAGTCAATTTATTTATCACTATATTTAACTTAATTATTCTTTGTTGTGATGTTATAATTCGGACTACATCGATCTTGATCCTCATGCGTAATAGTGCATTTTTTTTACATTCTTACCTATACATTGACTTGACTCGGAGATAACTTTTAAAGCACTTGTGTTAAAGATATCAAACAAGATAGAAGTCACAAATACAATACTTAACTGCAGATGCAATATCCATAAACATTACAAATAATAATATTTTGTTCATTATCCCAGCCATTTAAAGTCCAAGAAAGGAGCCCTGCCCTTAATTGCCACGCTGGGCAAGCGTGTTGGCAACTGCAGAGCGCAGCTATCGCGACGGGGATGCTGCTGCTCATCCCCACCCAACGCATTTGAGCTGCACTGTCTCGGATGGATATACTGCTCTGTCGGTTCTAGTACTCTAGTCGCATCTAATGACACCTGGTGCAGTGGGAGGTACTATTCTATTCTGCTAATAACTTATGGCAATATTTCATGATCTAATTGTTTTGGCTGCTTTCTACGCCATTGGACTCGTCGAGTTATGGCCTGTATTAAATGCAGAAAAACTATTAAGTTACGTATCTATGTAAAAATCTTATTTTTTTATACACCTATCAAATGATATGTATCATATAGTATAATATATACCATTAGATATTCGCTAATTGACATATTATTTATTTATAAAAATATCTGCTAAAATAACTATTCGATATTTTATATTGCTTTTATAATTTTATTTTAATATACATAGCTTAATATAAAAGTTTCTCTTGTAAATCCTAATATCATTATTAAAAATTTAAATTAAATTTCATTATTATTGTCACGATTGCATTAAATTGATAATATTGGATATTGTTGTTGTCTGAATTAAATTTTTGCATGCCAATATCAAATGACCAAATATTGTGAACACTTTTTGTATCATGTTTAATAAATTAAAACAATTCTATAAAAACTATTCTATTTATGCTCCTACACATCGCATTGGTGATTTGGAGAAACTAAGCAATCAATCTTTAACATACCATGACATAGATAGTTACCAAAACTATATTTTTTTATAAAATCGGCTATTTTTACTCGTACATTGGCAGGTGTAAAATTAAGTTTGGCTTATTTATAAAATACAGACATCTTTTATGTTCTTTCGTAACTATAATTAGTAGGGTTATTAAAGCCGAGTTCAAACTATACTCATAAAACACAATTAACGTGTAAACATATAATAACGTTTTTGTTCTTTTTATTTTGTCGTTAAATATTTGAATGTTCATCTTATTTAACGCTGGAACATTCCAACTTTTTTTTGTGTTTGAATAAAATGACCATCACTTGTTACCTTTTTTTTATCATATTAGCCATAAGTGTTGGTCATAGTCCTGCGCAAATGCTTTAATAGGATGAGAGGATTTTGAAGGTTTCCTGCACATAATAGCCACGCTGTAACACCAGATCAATGTTTTTTATGGAACCGTCATCGCTGGATTACGATAAATCAGTTGCCTCATATGAAATATAAAATATAATTTTACATTATGCAATCAGCCCAAAACACTCGTGTCATCACAAAAATATCACTAGGTGTCGCCAACCTTGTAAAGAAGATGCTATGTCATATTTACCTAGTAATTTCATTTCCTCCCGCACTCATCAAACCGGACTACAGCGGTGCGAGCACTGCTGTTTGGCGGTAGAAATAGGTGGGAGTGAAGTATCAATGCGGACGACCACTGCAAGAGGTCGAACTCTAGCAAATTAATTTAAAACTATATTCCCGCCCGGCCATTGTTTATTTGAGCGTGTTATTTATGCGTATTATTTTTGTATAAATAGTTGTCATGCTATCTCATATCATAAAATTTTAAGGATACCACAAAGGTTTAACATGTATTCGTGAACTCTTGTAGTCACAATTATTTTGACCGAAAGTTACACAAAATCAGTGTGTAAAAACAAGCAGGTATTACTGTTAAGCAGGTATAACTGTTAAAATCTATTTGTTTTTTGATGATAGGCGCGAAGAACGCAACCTGAAAGCTATTTATTGTCCCCAGTTCTTTCATGTTTATTCGTGGTTTCTCTCAAAAAGTCTTAGCATTATAAGTTGTCATTTGTTTTAGAATATGCAATACTATTCACACTGCTGGACATAAGAATCTCCAAGTAAAAGGGAAATATGCACGTAATTGCCGCACTAAGCAGGTGTAGTGGCAATTATATCCAAGCTCTGTTCCATTTAGGCTATACTGTTTTAGGTGGATATAGTGCCATCTATCGATTCGTGAGTCCCCTGGGATCCCTGTCACAGTACAGTCTGCTACTATTCTACTCTCCCGGTTTCTTAAGGCTGCATCAATTTTTAAGTTTGTGATTTATATAATTCAAGTGTTAGGCCTACATTTCCGATAATTATGTAATACTGATTTAAGTACTATTACGAACTATAATTTATTGTCTCACGAATGATTACTAAACGAACCCTGCAAACACCACAGTCTAAACACTTATTGATTGAACAAATTGACAACTTGATTAATAATTATATGGAACCGAAAAAAAGTCTTTCTATCAACCACTGTACACATATCATTACGAACTAAAACTTGGCATAACAAACGCAATTTCCCTTTGATGATTCCATCTCACTCAAGGTCTTCCGTGCAACAGAAATAGACAACATTCCCGCGAACTCTTGTTATGATATCGGCCTACAATGTAACGTAAGGGTCAAAACAAATAGTATGGCGTTAGTTTAAATTTGTTTGATCATAAACCAATTTTATTTATGATATGGGTATTATATAAATAGTCGAATACTTTTCAATTGTAAATTTAATCGGGCGGTTGTTTTTTGAGATAGAATAGATTTACTTTAACTACAATTCTTAAAGAAGATTTTTTTATTTTATATGAAGTCATCAAATAAACACACGGCCCGCTTGATGGTAAATGTAACCGCAGCTTATAGACGATTATGTCATCACATATATATCACCCAGCGCGTCGCCAAGTTGTTGTCCCAGAATGCCGTGCCACATTTACCCCGTAATTTCAACGCCTCTCTCAACTTTTAAACTGAAACTCGGCAATGTGAGTTTCGGTTTTAAGGTTACCCGATACTGTGTTGTTACAATACAACAGGGTGGGGATACGTAACATTATACCTGTTGCATTAAATTACTTCACCTGCCATCCGAGGGAATGAATGGATAAAGGCCTCTTATTGAAAAATAAGAGACATTCAATAGATTATTTTCATCATAAAATGGTGATATTTAAAGAGATCTATTTGAAACTTGGATTTGTCATAGTATATTTATTTAGTCACTATCATGATATCAGTCGTTGGATGTCCACAGTTGGACATAAGCCTCACCAAATAAGGGGGAGTACGGCTGATAATTACTGCGCTGGCTAAGCTGCGACTGCGCAGTGCGTAGATGCGCCCATACCAGATAAATTTAAGCTACTTGATTGGTTTCTGTACCTTAGCCTCCTCTTACGATACCTGATGCAAAAAGAGGTACTAGTCTGCCCTACCGGTGCCTTACATACATTCCTGTGGTATATTAAATTAGATCAAATAAAAAATCCTTTTACAATTGTATATCAACAACTCGCGTCCATAACCAACGCGAACAAAGGTTGGTAAATATACACGCAACAAAAAAATGTTCGCAATTACTCTGACGAAGGCTTTATCGTTAGGTAAGAAAGAATATTTTATGATATTTTTCTTTCTAGGTTTGTTACTTTCAAATATAGAATGAAAATATAAAACAATATAATTACTGAAACATTTTTTTTCATAATTTTATTCGTTTTATTTCTTTCACAAATTCAAAGCAATCTATTTTTCAGTATAAATAGATTAGAAAGTTTCGATCATTACGTATAAAAACTTATATTGTAAGGCCCGAGTCAACTATGCCTTTTACTTAACAATTAATCAAAAGGATCTTCCAAATATTAGATACTCTATTTTCATCAACTTCCAGGAACACAGCAATAAACGACGAGCTCGCCAATATCCGACAAATACAATTTATAACGATAAAATGGGACGAAAATATGTCCAAGCAACAGTTATTTTTATAGGATTTATATCCTACAAATATTGTGGTTATGTTATAATAAATTGACAGTAACTACCTACATTTGGATATTCGTTACTCATACAACTAACTATATAAAAATATATGAATACCTTGTGAGTATATAAATTTGTATGTATAGCTAATGTGATATGAATCTACATTATATATTTACTTGCAATGTGTATACTTATATATGTAAAGAACTACTGGACATAGGCCTCCTCCAGGGAGTTTTGCCTATAATTGCTGTGCTGGGCATGCGTGGTATCATCATAGAGTTAAGAGATAATTTTTAAATGAAGATAGTGGCGCATTGAAATTAGTAGATTTTTACTTTCTTTAAAAAAATCTACCAAATTGAACAAATATTAATTTAACTCTAGACTAAACTAAACTTACTGAATCTATGCAAATATTGCATTTATAATATTTTTGACGATAAAATGACCTATTAAATAATTTATTTCATATTTTCATATCATGACGAAACCCTAAAAAGGCGAAAATTGCAAAAGAAAAATTAGAAGCAAAACAACGAACATTGTTATCATTCGCTCCAATTTTCGAGAAATTTGTAGACTAATTGTTTTTGAGACGAATCTCTATTTCTTTCTGATATATATTCTATAAATTGTACCTTTCAAGTCTAAGACAAACGGGCACTGACGTATGAATTTCCAAAAAATAATTTCACGGTGCGTAGATAGAATTATTTATACCTACTTTGTTCTCCAACCTCAATTTTTTCCGTTTTTAATTAGACATGTAGGTAGTAGGTGTTTTATCTTGGATACAGCATATTTATTTTGAAGGAAAACATTTATCGTCTATCTATATATACAAAAGAAGAGGCTAACCGTCTGATTAATACATCAACGCATTGCCCAAACTTGATTGGAAACTTAAAATTTTGCGCTAGTTTTGCTTTTACGTAAGGGATTTTTTTTCGATAAACCTCATGGACATTCCCTTTATTTTAAAATAATTCTATTCCCCATTGGTGTTGCCATCGCCACAACATAAACAAATCCTAGCCTTTCCCTACACCTCTATATCTACCCAAATAACTTAATATTAATTTTGTATTCATTATATAACGTTCCTCAAACCATACGTTAAAACGACATTCAATTTACAATAAGCATACGAAAATTGTCTGGTAGGTTGTAAAACAAAACATTTTCGTACCTGTCGTACTAAGGTATTAGTCGCCTCCTACGACAGGTACGACTGGTACAGAAGGAGGGAAGTACTATTCTAGTGTGTTGGTACGACACGGCAATATATTATTAGGTTAATTACTAAGTAAATGTATAATGTATATAATCAATTACGACATAAAGCATTAAAATTATAACATAGCTAAGTTTGACAGCTGTCATTTTCAATCAAATGACTTAGAATAGAGTCCGAGATTTCCATACAGTGCTCCTTTCTATTTGACCGTAAGAACAAACAAATCATTATTTAAACTAAATAGGTATCTAATACTGCAACTACTCGATTCTCATGTGAAACTGTAGTCGGCTCGTATAATAATCTTCATCCTTTTTCCCCGTTGAATTATGCCCCAGAGCGTAGTATGGGTCGAGCGTAGAATTAATTAACTGGTTCCTTTAAAATATAGACCTCCGGGAATAGAATAACTAACAAATTGGAAAACAACACCAAACATTGTATTCAGAAATAAAACGTACATTCGTTGTTATAAATAATATTGGACGAAGAAGAAGAAATACATTAAAGTACGAACTAGGTGAAGATAATATTTACTGGAAGAAAATCAACTTGCCTCAGGTGTTAGGCGGGACTCGAACCTGCATCATTCCCTTTTCCGAGAACTTCAAACCGTTGTGCTACCGAAAATGAGTAAAACATTTTAAAGGTTGTTTTTTCACATAGTTTATAAAGTTACTCTAATTCGTGGTTATAGGAGACTTTTTGTGTATATATTTTTTTTTAGGCCAGGTCGATAAACAACTATATAATCCACGTGATATCACAAGGATACCACTAGCGTTTTCGTTATATCACAAGGATATCATTAGCGTTGCCAACCTTTTGACTTGAAGACATTATTATGATACATTTCACCAACATCTCATAGATTGATCTGATTCCGTGATAAGTCGCTTAAAGCACTTGTGTTACAGACATCAGACAACAGAGAAATCCCAAATATACTAGTTTAATACATATATTTAACACCCACACGCAGAACAAACATAAATATCATCATATAAACATTTGTCCTAGGTAAAGATTGAACCCACGACCTTTGGCGCACAAGACAGGTTCACTACTATCTGCGCCATCGGGTCCGTCTTTATTATGTCACATTGCCTAGAAATTTCACTGTCTCTCTCACCTTTCCAACCGGAATAAAAACGCGAAAACGCGAACACTGCTTATTGACGGTAGATAAGTATGAGGTAGCAATGCCTTTGTATGAGATTGTACCTTTTTTGTACAAACGTGCAGGTCAATTTATCTACGATCTACGATCAAAATGGCGCCTCTCGCTAACAAAGTTTATCGCAATTATCACAATCGATTGAACAGTTTACGAAACATTTTCCGTTAATAGTTTCGAGTATCGATAAGCAATCTCGAGTGCGTCTCGCCTACTGCCCTGTTCCATTATAATGTTTCTATTAGTAGCGGATCATTGTATTAGAAAGAAAATGGAAATACCCTTTTTGGATTCGAAAAAAGATAACGCTTTTTAAGGCATTTCAATATTCGATATAAGGGGATACAATATTGACAATGAAGTTCATGAAATATTTACAATAGAAATGACATTGCTATATGTTTTTTCAGTTTACGAATTATACGTCGATTATTTATTCAATAATGTTTTTATTTTATTTCATTAAACGTTACTCTAGACTTCACTCCCATATGACTGTTTATTAATCAAGGTTTAAGAAAGACTTATTTTTCCTATATGTATATTACCTGTTAAGTAAAGTATTTACCTATTATTATTAACTAGACCAACTAGACCTATACAAATCCTAAAATATGAATAGAAATTCATGGTAAAAGCAGGTAAACTCAAAAAATTACGTTCTACAAAATAAGATTGATTTAGAATGAAATGAATGAAGACTCTTATTTAAATAAAATAAAATATATTTAACCAATTTTATTTTTCTAATTAAATATAATACTCATTAATTACCAAATTAGCTAAATTTGATAAGTTAGGTTAGGGTTTAAATTCTGTACCAGATGACTTGTATGTACACCTAAATGCAGAATGGCAGGCATGCCACGGAAGTATTAAAAAGCAAGAAACTCTTAATTCCTTATCGCAGTGCAATTTTTAGTATAGATTGTTAAAACTTGAATTTAAAAGAAATTGTAAGGGTAGTTATTGTGATTTTTAATCCCTTTAATCCTATCGCAACATCTTCATCAATCTTGAAAACGTTGCCACAACGCAAAATTTTAATTAAAAAAAATAAAATAATCTCGTTTTGAAATCTGTTAAAAATTAGCGTAAACTCAAACAACAAAGTAGAACTTTATATATTTATATTTAAAAATATCCTCACAATATTCACATAGCATCTCATTCATTGACTTCGTGGTAAGGAAATCATATATAAAATACTAAAATACATGTTTTTAAGCCCAGACTCAGGATACAAATATCATCATATGAATTTTTGATCTGGGCATGGATCGAACCCACCACCTCTGACGCATAAGATACTAATACTACTAATACTATCTGCACTATCGGACCCATCAAGAATAATAACACAGGAGGTGACTTTCAAGGAAACTTCGGACGAATAAGAAAATAATAGCTTTCTAATAACTATATAATGGATAACAATAGATTATACAACAAATTTTAAGTACAAGAGCATGTCATAGCTTTTTACCATACTGCTTGATATGTTGTTTACTTTTTAAATGCGATCGCCCGCGGCAAGCTTGTCTTAAGACAAGACTTAAGAATTTGACATTGACGTTACTAACTACAAAAGTATCAACACCTATGGTACGTTGACATGTGAAGTAACTGAGGTATTGATACTAACACTGACACTAGAAAATGAACACTAATACTCCCGTTGTAAATCTACGCGCTACAATTACCTCCATGCCTGTTCAGCGTTTCTATTCTGGACAATAATGCCTAAATATTTAACTAGGCCTCCATCTAACAGCGGCCGTCGTACAGCTAACGTAATTATAAATGTGAAAGTATATATGCCTGTTAGTTTCACGCATTAATTTATAAAACGATTTTAAATTAGACTTCGTATCTGAATTTCCCAGGGGAGGATATAAACTTCTTGTGATTATGAAAACTAGCGCAATATATAGAGAAATCGAAGATCGAACTAGAGAGCTAAAGAAATCATATTCTAAATAATCAGTTGCTTGTCCAGTTGCATAGTAATATACTAGATTTCGCACGCGATGTTTACAATTAATCCGTTTGTAACACAAACGGACAAACTGATGGACGGGTTGCAGTAAACGTCATAATCTAATCTCACGTCACATTATGATTAAATGTTTCGTACTGTGAGCGTGCATTTGATGCGCCAGAAATAGATAGCACTGCTGGCTCATACCAAACGTTGTCCTCACTCCTAAATCTCTAGGTAAAATCTGGTCAAGTTTAGATTAAGATACACTCACTCATGCTATTTAGTGCATGCATCATCATTATCATCATCTTATTAGCCGCAGAACGTCAACAGCTAGAAATAGGCTTCTTTAAATGATTCCAATAGTTTAGGTTGTATGCAGCCTGCGTCCAGCGCGATTCTGCGGTTTTAGTCAGATCTTGTGAAAACCAACCAAATCTAACTTATAAAAGTTTAGTACATTAGTAAACACATTTTTGGAAATTTATTGTGAAGATTTAAATCTTCACAATAAATCTAAGAAGAAAACTAAGTGTCTAGTGTATTACAGATTTTCATTTATACAATACTTCATCATATATCAGCCATAAGACGTCCACTACTGGACATAGGCCTCCCCAAGTAATCTCCAATAGGACCGGTTGTATGCGGCTTGTGTCCAGCGCGATCCTGCGGTTTTAGTTATATAGTCTGTCCATCTTGTGGGTGGACGCCTTACGCTGCGCTTGCCGGTATGTGGTCTCCATTCCAGAACCTTACGACTCCATCGACCATCGGTTTTGGGTACCAACCCCTGCCCACTCCCACTTCAGCTTACTAATCCTTTGGTTCTGTTACGAATCTCCTCATTCCTGATTCGATTGAGGAAAGAATCTCGGAGCATTGTCCTCACACTTTTAATTTATACCAAGTACTTATTCCAGGAATCAAGTATATACATTTAAGCGTCACCGGTGTCTATAGACGCTTCTTGTGGCCTAAATGTATTAAGTTATGTATACTCGTATTTACTCAGTAATTTCACTACCAGTACCGGAATACAGAAATTCAATCGCAATTATACAAATATAGCTAAGAAATAACTATTTTTTTTCTATGATCGTTTATTGTGTACTACAGAGTAGCTACAGCGCCTCCTTGCTTTTATTTTCAATGTTTGGCCAATTCGATAAACAAGCATACTGCCCGCGTTATATAGGGGCCACTGCAGCTTATAGACGCTCGTAATATTACAAGTATGTCTAGCACGTTGTGAACTTTGTGGCATAAAGATGTAATGTAGGTGAGAGTGAGGTACCAATTCAAATAAACTTTGTATGTATGTATATACCCTTATGTTAAGTTAAATTTATCCAGTAATTTCACTACCTGAACCGGAATACAGCTTAGGGCTATTTTACCTATTTTTTACGTTTATTGTGTACTGTAGAGACTCCTCTACACGAACTTACTATTTTTATTTATTTACATTATATAAAGATACAATCTAAATATAAATATTACAAGTTTACATTTGACTAAACTAATAAGATTAATTGCTAGACTTTGTAATTAAAAAAATCCTAATGTTGCTTTTGACTCTCACTTAACCTATACTCTTAAGCAGCCATTGGAAGTCTTCTGCTGAAAGTAGGCCTCCCCAAAAAAGGCTGAATTTCGCCCATAATTACTGCATTGCGCAAGTGTGAATTAAATCAATTACTTCTGGAAGAGCGAAGCAGCCGTGGTTTACCGGCAGAGCAAAATAGTACCTCCCTCTGCACACGGTGTTGCAAGGTATCCATCCGAAAATGTGTAGCTCCAATGCAGGGATGGGTAGCAGCAGCGTCACAAACTTTAGCTTTACAATTGCCAACACGCTTTTCATTCCACCTTTCCGGGGGAGGCCTATCTCCAAAATAGGCGTGCAATGACTGGTGATAATTATAATAAAGCAGCTAATTAAATAGATATACTTGGACAAAAGATTTCCAATAGGACCACTTGTATGCAAAATCCAGTGATCCTGCGGTTCTAGTCGGATTACCTATGTCTATGTATAGTCTATGGTAGACGCTGCTCTTGCGTGGTCTCTATTCTAGTTAATGTGACACAATATTTTAAAAAACAAAATTTACTATTACCATTTGTCTGTTTGTATTAAGAAAAACAACATTTAATATTTTAAATAAATACTCAGTCACAAATCATGTTTCGAAATTTTAAAAATAATATTTATGGCCTATGATTTAGTACGACATTCCCAAATTTGTTGTATGTTTTAATGTGAAGTTTTATGTAAAATATTTATAAAAAACTTAAGTTGAGAAAAATGGGGCCGTAAGGTTCTTGAATTGAGACCACGTACCGGCAAGCGCAACATATGACGTTCACTCTCTCGGTGAACAGATGATCTGACTACCGCTGGATAACGTTGAATTTAGGCCGCATGCAACCTATTGGAAATGGCATAATGATAATGAAATAACCATTGGAAAAAATGACTAATTGGATAGACTACATCAGTTCTATATCATATTAGTACGCATCATGTGAAACGTATATTCGATATAGTATTTATTCACATAGAATATCACTGTTAATGAATACCATTTCAGTTTATAGATCGTAATAATGATTTGTGATTTTGTATATCTGCAATTCCATGGAAGTTTATTTAAAGGTATTGTAAATAAATACGAATTCCGGTGATCTTACAAGTACTGTGTTCCGAGTATCTATATTAATATACTCTTTGTTGTACACCAATAAAAACAAAACAATTAAAATAACTTTTAGAGAAGCATAGAAAATTTTCTATACTACAAACATTCAAATGACTCCTTTATAAGTCGCTTAGATAGACTTTATGGTCGTGGGATCGATTCCTGCTAAAGAAAAATAGTAACACGATAAATATTTCAACTTTTTTCAGTATGTAGGTGTTAAAATATATATTTTAGTATATTATTTCTCTATTGTATGAAATCCGTAACGCAAGTGCATTATGCAACTTATCTGTGAGATACTGGCGGAGTAGAATAGTACTTCTTTATGTACTAGGTATCGTAAGAGGCGATTAAGTGTCCGGAATCGACAGATGGCGGTATATCCAGCTTAAATATTACCTGGTGTAGATGAACAGCAGCATCCTCGTCGCAAGGATGCACTCTGCGATTGCCACCACGCCTGCCCAGCCCGGGAATAATGGGAAAAACTCCCCTTATCGTGAGGAGGCCTATGTTTGGACAGTGGACTTTCTATGACTGTTACGATGAAGTCAATTTATGAGATGATATGTATAATGTATTTTAGCAACTCTTGAGAATCTCTACAGTTTGTATTTTTATATCGAAAAGAGTAATCAGAACTTCCTATTTAAATTTATGAAAAATTACAGATAATTGTTGCTAACTGCAAAACGGGAGAAACGGAATAATCCCCAGTAATTTTAAATAAAAAAAATATATTTACTCTTCTTCAGTTTAATAAATTAATATTTTCAAATTTATTCACAGCTCCAAAAAAATCGTCTTTTTTAAAAAGCATTTTCTTGCATTTGCTTCCAATACCTTCGATTTGCTACATTTCAAACCAAATTGCCCTCTTCTGCTGAATAATAAAGTACAGCCGTTCCCGTAAGTGAACGCAATGTTACTGAAAATTCCTTTATGACTTCAACGTATATTTGAGTTTATGCTTCCAAACTTATAGCATTAACGGATGTGGATTTCCATTTACGAAATTTAATACATTAGGAAAAAATAAAGCCATTTCATTTTTAAAAAAATACATGTATAATACATGTGTATATAAAAATATATGTAATATATATTATAATTTGTGCTTAGTACCTTTAATCCCTACTAATATTATAAATGCGAAAGTATCTCTATCTGTCTGTCTGTCTGTCTGTTACGCTTTCCCGCTTAAACCTCTCAACCGATGTTTATGAAATTTGACACAGACAATCCTTAGACCCTGAGAAAGGACATTGGCTATTTTTTATTTCAAAATAAGGGTTGAAAAGGGTCGAAAAGGGTTGGAAGGTTGTATGAAAGTATCGCTATTTTTAGAGCTAGAAACTTGAAACTTATTTTCAGGCCATTGATTCGATATAAATAAACATGACCTTCAAAGTTTATATAAAATAAGGTAAAGAGGTATGGTACCAAAAAAACTATTCCACGCGGACGAAGTCGCGGACACAGCTAGTACCTTACTAAAATAGTCTATCCGATTCAACTTGACTTAGTTTTTTTAACAAGATACCTTCAAACATCAAAAATATTACCTAAATCGACGTTTTCAAAATGCGACATGCCAAGCATGACGTTTTAAATTGTTAGAATTGTTTGTTTTCTGTATTGAATTAGTATGGACAGATACGAGTATGTGGATTTTTGTGTAGTGAAGAATAAGTGAAGTATATATATCTTTGTGAGAATAAGTGTGTTTAAGCTGAACCTGGAGTGATGTTTATGTTTACAGAACACCTCTCTAGTGGAGGCACAATTTACATAATACCTTTGTGGAGATGTTTTGGGTTTATCTAGCCTCCTGACTCAGCTTTATTAAAGTATTAACCCCATTCGTGCCTCTGACACTAAGACTAATAGAATATGGCTCACCACATTATTTTGTAATTTGCTTGTCTTCTTGTCTCTAATCTTTTTATTTACTTTATTTATATGTACACAAATTCCTAGATTCTATATGTATACCACTGATGACATTAATGACCCTCTTAAAGAACAAACTCCAAACGAGGAGGTCGTTTATTACTTATAGATTAAAACTGAGATGACGATAACGCAGATGGTAGTGGTCCTATCCTGAGCGCTATATTGATCGTGAGTTCGATACTCACCCAGGACAAACATTTATGTGATGATATTTGTGTTTAAATATATACATAAATGTAGGTATTATATATGTGATTCTTCAATTGTCTGACGTAACGTTTGTGCTTTTAGCGACCTGTCTCGCAGTCACATCGATGTATGAAATTTTGCATGTAAACGGAAAGATAAAAAACGTATCGCTAGAAAGGATCCTGTAACTAGTATTGATAAGTTTAATACCTAGTGGTCGGTGTTAATAAACTTGTATTTAGTGTTAGTCAAAGAAATTATATTACAGGCAGTTCGAAACTACAGTTTAGGATTTGCTTTAATAGAGCCAAAACAAGCTATTCATTATCATTATCATATGAGCTATAAGACGTCTACTGCTGGACATAGGCCTCCCCAAGTAATCTCCAATAGGACCGGTTATATGCGAGTAGACGCCCTACGCTACGTGCCTTGCCTTGCCTTGCCTATACGTGGTCTCCATCCCAGAATATTACGACTACATCGGCCGTCGGTTCTGCGTACCAAATGCCCTGCCTACTGCCACTTCGACTTACTAATCCGGGCTATGGTAACTTTGGTTCTGTTACGAATCTCTTCATTCCTGATTGGACCGAGCAAAGAGACTTCAAACATTGCCTTCTCAATAGCTCGTTGAGCTATTTTGAGTTGGTTTATTAGGCCAATGTTAAAAAACTACGTTTCACTGCCATAGATCACCGCACAAGCTATACAAAATGGCTAAAATTATTTAATTTTCATATAATATAAATCTAGTGGCAGCTTAAAATGTACATAATTCGGTCCGTCGAGAAATAAAATTTATTTATTTCGGATTACTAACATAAGTAACAGTAATTAAGTAATAAACACTATAAAATATAATAACTTATAAGCTAACTGTCCTTGCAGTTATAGGTAACCATATTATGCATAAATGGAATCACAAGTAAATAACAAATAGAAAAAATACATCAAAATAGATACAGCAAACTGAATGTAAGACTTCAACAGACGTTACAAGAGACAGAAACTTGGAAATACTTTGAAAATTAACATCAAGTTTGGGCAATTTGCTGGCTAGTTCATGTGGTACTCTGCGCGGAACATTACAATTAAACTTGCCCAATAGTACCGGGCTATCAATGCTGATGTTATTTAATTTATAGAAATAGGATATAACAAAATATGCGGTATTTTAATCTGTCTATCACATAAGTAACCACTGCACTAGGAGGTCTAAAACGGTAACTTGAGTTATAAATTCGTTTTTTCTGTACCTTTTCAATTCTCTTTCTGTGAGTGCCATTACTTGGAGACCAGACCTTGCTGCAGTATTATAGCTTACTTCTAGCGTAACTATTATACCGTATCATATCCATCCGAAAAAGCCTAACTAAAATACTACATGGCGAAGAAGGGCAGGGCAAGAGCATCCCTAAAGCTAAGTTGTGCTCTGTCACTGCCACCTGCGCTGGTGCGCGGCAATTATGGGCAAAATTGTCTCTATTTTGGGGAGGCATATGTCCAACAGCGGACTTTACATGGCTGATATAATGATGGTGATGATCATATAAGTACTTTTATTTGCAGCCAAAATGTGTCAAAATGGGCACTACTGAAAGTTGACAGAAGTGTGTTGGGTCGATTACTGACATATGGTAGTGAATGTAGGGTTTATCTGAACGAGCAAGAGAGTAGATATATTTTGTTGAAGTGCATTTGTAGTGAGCACTGAAGCACTTTGAAGTATATTTGTAGTGAGTTTGAGAGATAGATTAAAAAATAGTGTGATGAGAGATCAATGTGGTGTCAAAAATAATTGTGATAACAACAATTGGACGTGTGGAAAGGATGGATGAAAATAGAATAACGGCACAAATTTATAAAACAAATGTAAGGAAGTGACTGGAAGAGTTAGTATAGGACGACCTAGGCGAACATAATATCCAGGTGGAAGAGGTATTTAAGAAGGGTCAAGTTAGAACTACCAAGAATAATTAATAACGTAGGTATATGTATGAGTATATGTTGGGACTAATGCGAGTAAAGAAAGCGATAGAGGTATGCCAAGATCGTAACAAGTGGAGATCTGTAGTCCTGCCTACTCCGATGGGACACAGGCATCACGCCTGTAAATATGTTCATATGTCATTTAAACAGAAGTGTGTTTTGGATATGTTCAATAAATGTAGTGTATTTCTATAATGAATATAACAAAATAGTGCATTTTGTATTTTTTGTACCTCTTCTTCACTTTAACTTCAACTGTGTCAAAATCCACATATATCCGTTCGCGCAATTTTTTAAGGGGTACAAAGTTTTGCTTTATATATTAATATTTAATCATTTCAAATTCACTTTCTTTTTTGGTAGGTAGATTCTTTCACTTGGTTGGTTACGCACTAGTTATATTCTTGTAATGCAAACATCTATCAATCATATTATTAATCGACTGCAAGTCATTGATGGTAATAGAATGTAAAAAATGTCTCGCTAAAAATGTATACAAAATTTAAACGGGCTTTTTCTAAGAACCATAGGTGAAAATCCCAGAGTAAAATAGTGTTGCCTTTTTTCGCTATCCCTATTGATCACTCGGTATTTGACGGGTCGTGTCAGCTGGCTGTATTATTATGCATTCGCTACAAGAGACTTTCAACTGAAAATATTGCCTGTACGAGTATATTCAAAGCCTGGTGTATAATGGTTGAAATGATGAAAGTTATACATATTCGAGATTATATTTAGTAGAATAAAAATGAACTGTCATAAATGTCAGGCGGCACTCAAACTTGCATCTTTACTATACCGAAGCACTGCAGAAGAAACACATAAATGTCAAACTTTTTAAAGTTTGAAGCAATCGATAAGAAAGAAATAGTTACTTAATCTCCAACTACTCAAATGTCAAACTTGTAAAAGTTTGACATTTGAGTAGTTAGAGGTCATCATTATCATCATATTAGCTGAAGGATGTCTACTGGAGGACATAGGGTTCCCCAAACAATCTCTATCACCAATAGGACCGGTTGTATGTGGCTTGCGATCAGCGCAATCTTGCGGTTTTTGACAGATCGTCTGTCTGCCTGAACAGTACATAGTCTCCATTTCAGAACCTTACGACTCCATCGGCTGTAGGTTTTGTATGCTTAGTGCCCTGCCCCCTGCCGCTTCAATTTACTATCGGTTACTATTTTATATCGATGACTTTGGTTATGTTACGGATCTCCTAATTCCTGATTCGCAAAGAGGCCCCGTACATTGCCTTCTCCTTATTTCGGGTTATTTTTTGTTGGCTAATAAGGCTAATGATAAAAGACCACGCATTACTGCCATATTTGTTTATTATCACTGGTAATGCACATTGATCGAAGACTTTCAACTTGAGACACGACGCCGATCGAGAAAAGGATTCGCAGTTTTTCGAACGCTGCCCAGTCTAGTGGGATTTGGCAATTGACCTCTTTCTTGAAGTTGGATTTTCTTTACTTGACTATCTGTGCTAGGTCTAGCAGCTCCTGAGATACTACGTCTTCCTGGCTATCACCCATTTTAGAGGCATAACCTTTAAATGGTTAAATTTATGCCGATGTTTTACAAATATTTTAACACGTTTTTATTTTTGGCACTACATTTCGCTTTCAAGATATTTACTTATTTAAAAAGATAGACAATATTGCTTACATGACTACATTCACTAACATTATAAAATAATGTACAACTTATCAACTTTTTTATTTATTAATTTCTTTTGAGATTGTATAAATACTTGTGAAATAGATAGCAGTATTTATTCATTATATAGTAAGTAAAAAACTTCTATATGTGAATCTTTGTAAAATTTCTATAGATATAGTATAACTTGTAATCAGTTTTGTTAGCTTCAAAAAAAGCATTATTGTATCAGCTCTCAAACTTCCACTGCTGAGTGTAGCCATATCTACTGAATATACTAATATATCTTAAATAACGATTAGGAAACAATATAAATGAACTAAATATTGAAACATGAACATTAACAATAACATAGATAGGTAAGATAGATAGAAGTTAGATAAATTAGTCGAAAAAACTAAAAGGTTTTTTATAATATAATTGTAGTTTTAAATAATACTCATGTAATGTATACTAATATTAAACAAGCAAAAGTTTTGTCTGATTTTAACGCTTTCAAAGCTTAACCGGTGACCCGAATCTGAAAAAATCTGGAATATATAAATAAAAGCTGCTGGAAAGCTAGTAGCAATTTTTACGACGGCAAGTTGGCCACATTTAATATGTGAAATGCTAAAAATCAGACCGCGCACTGGAGATTTTTTATTGGATTTAAATTTGGTCAGCGTAGCGTTCGCTTTTTTCCGTTATATAATCAAAATTTTTTCCTATTTATGGGTTTACGCTTTATTCAAATTTCAATTCGTTTTCTTACTTATTAATTTCTTTTTAACGTAATTCAAACCCTCCTAGTAATTACTTTTTTTCAAATTTTGGCAGTTATCATTAAATCAGATTCAGAATTGAGAAGTCTCAATCTATAATATTACTCTCTTTGTAGTTTTCTATACCTAGAAATCCATTTTACCGACGCTCAAATAGATTTTGAAAGGTTGCGCAGAGTCAGGTGGTATGGTAGACTCAAAGGTTCATTATGATTTGAAAATCTTCCAAGCGCAATTAAGAATTTGTATGGCGTTAAGTGATTTATTATGGAGGTGGGTTTCGTGGTTATGCTAGTGCAAACTGTAGGAAAATGTCACAATTGGTTGAGTAATTAAAGTATGATAGCGTAACTTTTTATTACAAAAATCTAATATAAATATTGTAGGTTATTTATTTTTGTAGTAAATATTATCTGAAATAAATGGTCTTATAAAAATATCTAACGAGATTGTATCTCGATAATTAGTTTCACCGTACCATCCATTTATGGCCACTGCTAAATAGGTATAGGTCTCCCCAAAAAGGAGGGGATTTGCGCAAATTTATTGCGCTGGGCAAGCGTGTTGGCATTCACAGGGCGCAACTTTCCTGACGTGCTGCTACTGCCCATCCCGGCCCTGTGCATTTGAGCCACACTGTGTTGAATTAATATACCGTCATCTATCGGTTTTTGGTCCTCCTTAGTCGCCTCTTACAACACTCAGTACCTCGGGTGTCTAAGCCTATATTTAGTTAAGTAAAACTAAATAAAGATTTAGGGCATGTTATAAAATAATATAAGCAAACGCATCACAACGGGAAACAACATACAGGATATTATTAGGATAAATAAGCATACAAATAAATGAAGAGAATATAATATATAAAATAACATATAAATACAAAGATATATTGTCGTAATAACTGAATAAAATCATTAAAGCAGTTTCGTTAAATAAGCTCTTGTCACCGAAGCTTACATTAGCAAGCAGTATTTCAATGGAACTTCTCTCGTTTAAGAATCTTTTCACTTGCCCCAAGTAGTAGAGCGACGCTGAAAGCCATGCACAATACAGCTTTAGTAAACTGACTGAAAAAGTATATAGCTTCCAATTTAAACATAGGGCACGACAAATAAAAAAATACAATATGTTCAAAATGGCATCTCTTACGATAAGCAAAATGTTTCATCAGCATTAAAATATCTAAATAGTTTTTGACACTGGTTAGAATCTCTGCCGCTTAAATAACCTAATAAGCTTAAATAAAGCCAGGAAAGGATAGACAAAAATGTTATCGTCGTCGCGAAGCTAAACTTTATATCAGGTGCCGTGAGAGGCGAATAAGGTACAAGAACCGACAGATGGCGATATATGCATCCGATACAGTGTAGCTCAAATGCACAGTGCGGGAATGGGCAGCAGCCCAAGTCAACATTTAAATTTTTTCTATGCCTGGGTGTTATTAATATGTATCTAAGTGTTATATTTGTGATTCCTCTGTTGTCTGATATAAGTAACACACAGGTCAATGTATGATGTCGTATGAATTTATTTATTATTATTATTACACCTATAAAATAATAATAATTCAGATCTAAATTATCTGACTCATCCTATTTATCACATTATCGATTGTTTAACGAAATACAAGATCTATAACGAAATACAAAAAAAATGGATGGAAGTGGATATACCGCCATCTGTCGTTTCCGGTACCTCAGTCGCCTCTTACGACACCTGGTATACTATTATTTACTAGTCTGCCGGCAATATAATTATTAAGCTGCAAATACTTATCATAAAAATAATTTAATTAATTTCTTTATCAGTTTGATTTCAATAAAACAAAATCACTTCCATAGAATGCTTTGAAGTTGTGTCAGACGTTCATTAACTGCATATAAAATTCTTGACTTAATTAAGGCTACAGTGAATTCATTTTCTTGCTCCGTTTATTAAAAATTGATTTAGCTTATAATTTTTGTAGAATAAAGAGATTATTCCAAACTAAAGAAAAAAAAAGGTGATTCTAAGAATCGTGTCATCGTAATATTTATTAGATATAATAAAACTGTTGCTGTTATGTAAACGCTGTTTTACTCATTTTTACATAATATTTATATCATGTTTATTCTTATATAATTATGTTTAGTTTTGAAATTAGTAAAGCGTCTTAAACGAGAAAGCGTATTATGCGGGAAAGGGTAAATAAAACGTACTACATATTATTATGTATTTTGTTGTAATTTTGGTGCGTTGGATAGGTATACAATTATACATTTATGAATTATGTACATAAAATACGTAGTGTTATTATAATTATATTATTTAAAATAATCTCTTATTTTGGTTTGACTGAAAGATTCTGATGTATTAGCAATTAAAAGATTTTCAACATAATTTAACTTTTGCAGTGCGTCTTCGCTTTGATCCAAAGAAGCTACATATCGTCTTAAATCATTAACAGCTGATAATGCCTGAGCGTTTGACAAAACTGGAGTAGACTCATCTTCGTCTTCATCATTATCACTTAGTGCCTCGTTAGGTGTGATGTCCATATTCTCAATAAGGCCTTCAATTGATTGAGTTTCGTAGGGTGCTACATTGTCGTCAATAGAAGAATAACCAGGAAAACTCCGCAGTATCTCGGGTTCTTCTTCTTCCATCACAACGTCAATTACGTTATCCCTGAAACCTGCTTTCTTGAAACAATTGTAAATAGTTTCAGGCTTAATTGCTTCCCATGCCGCTGCAATATTTAGAATCGCATCATGGATAGTCAAGGGTCGTTTGCTGTCAGGGTTTTCCATTTCTTGAAGATAACGATGTATCAGTCTTGTTCTGTAACCTTGCTTTATGACCTTTATAATGCCCTGAGCCATCGGTTGTAATTTGCTTATCGCATTTGGAGGTAAATAAACAAGCTTGATATTCTTGAGTTCAACGCCTTTAGGATGAGCGGGGCAATTGTCAATGAATAGAATTATGCGTCTACATTTAACCTGGAAGTGAACATCTAAAGCCTTTAACCAGTCAATGAACCGAATGCCGGTCATCCAAGCTCGAGATTGTGCATCATAAATTACGGGGAGCGATCTTACATTTTTGAGACAACGCGGATTTTTTGCTTTGCCAATCACTAGCAAACGCAACTTTTCTGATCCATCAGAATTGGCACAGGCCAGAACTGTCAGTCTCTCTTTACTTACTTGACCATCATGACAAGTTTCTCCTTTCAAAACATAGGATTTATTTGGCATCAATTTGAAAAATAAACCAAATTCATCTGCGTTAAAAATGTCTCGTGGTTCGTAATTTTGCAACAACTCAGGAAGTGTTGCCAACCACGTATTAACCTCTTTTTGTGCCACAGTCTCCGATTCCCCACTGATTTGACGGTACATAATGCCATTGCGATTTTTAAAACGATCTATCCAGCCATTTGAAGCGTTAAAATCAGTGATCTGTAAGCCTTTAGCAATCTTACGCGCTTTCTCGCATATTATGGGGCCACTTATAGGCGTTTTCAAAGCTTGTGCTTGATGAAGCCACTCAACTAAGACTTTTTCCAATTTATGAAACTTTCCTACTTTTTGCTTTTTTCTCTGCACACCTCCTAACCTGTATTTTTCTTTAATTTCTTTTCTCTTCTTTAAAATGGTACGTAACGTAGAAACTGGTAAGTGAAGCTCAGCAGCTAACTGTGTTTGATTTGTTGTTTGCGATTTTTGATCGAAAACTTTCAGTATTTCAATTTTTTCTTGAAGTGACAATGCTTTTCGCTTAATTGTAGTCATATTGTAACAAAGAAATGAAGCGCTATTACAAAAGAAACAACGGGCGCGCGCGACGTTCAAGAAACGACTATCGGGGCAAACGGCAAACGTGCGGGCGTGCGTGCGCGGGGCGGCAAACGTGCGGGCGGGCGTGCGGGGGGCGCCTCTGGGGGCTCGCGCGGGGCTCGCGTTAAAGAGCGATCGGGCTTGTTATGCGAGAAATCGTATTAAACGGGTTCTACTGGATAACTGTATATGTATAGCAATCGTTCTCAAGAGTGACAGATGTTATGTGAGAATGTGCGATGCATATGCAACTATAAACTACAACTGCAACAAATTTTAAATTCGAATGTTGAATAATTGAATTCAATAAAGGTGCTAATTGGTCATAGATATTCTTTAAAACGATTGCCGGAAGGTAACGGAAACGACGATATACAATTTAAAAACGAGATTAACTAAGGATTGTTAAAAATAGTGGTTTCATTTTGAATAGTGAACGCATAAATATAAGAAAATATAAATTTTCAGTATTCCATTAGCTTTAATTTACATTGAATAATGAGCCCTCTACAATTAATAATTTATATTCCCTGTTAAGTCACAGAAAGATGTAAAAAGTCTCAAAAGAAAAATATATAAAAAACTGATAAAAAAGATCTAAGTCATCGCAATTAAAATATGAAGCCATTTATACAAAACATTTTTGACACGCAAAAGAATAAAAACCTACATGGTAATTCCAATTAACTTACATAGAATCTCGTAGCAACGTCAAACTAAAACTCAGACACAAAAAATTCTTTATTCAAGTATGCCCATTACCAGCACTCACGAATCGTAAAAAAATAAATTAAAAAATTTGAAAGCACTTAATTTTATTCAACTGATAATACTATCGACACTGATGACCCCACGGAATCATAAAAGTCATCTACCATATATAAATTAGGCCTGCCTGAAACTAGTCTGCCGGCACCAGATTAGTCTTAAAACTAAATACTAACTACTAATAGATTGTTATTAGAATAGATTCAGAAAGATTTCGAAAGATATAAATGTATATATATTCGTATATAGAAATAAGGTTTTAATATAAAAAATAAGGTCTGAGGTCTAATATCCGTTAAGCTGTAAAAAAATATATAAAAAATATATATAATTTTAGTTACCGGTTTTAACGAAGCTTTATGATGTGAGAGATCGGCTCGCACTTGGCTAGTTTTTCTGTATTTTGTTAATGATTTCATGAAAGGTATAAAAAAGTATTTATGTGGTACTAACTAAGAAAACATTCAATTACATTAAGATTTTAAATGATTACCGTAGCTTATAAATGCGTTATATTGCTGAATATATTAAGACGCGGAATTCGGACAGAATTCTATTCACCTCGGAGACTAGAACTCAATAATGCACCGTTCACTGGTTCACATATTCATATTTCCATTGCTTGACCTCCAACATCATCAGGTCTATAAAAATAGATTAAGGCACTTAAGGTGTAAACACAAACTAAAACTTTAACGCATCTTTCGGTATACAAACTATTTTGCTATACAAAAATAACAAATTATTAAAAAAATATATTAAAAAATATATACCTACATCCCTTAAAAATTACACAGTCATCCCTTGGTATTTATAGCATATTATTGGGGTGCAAAATAAATTTTCATTCAAAACAAAAAAATGTAGGCCAGTTAAATTGATACCCCGGGGGAGTGGATTTTCCTTCACAACTACAACCTTATCAAAAACGTGCTTCTACAGAAGTTTCGCCTATTAAAATTCAAATCTCAAATTAGATTTGTTCAAATCTCTTCCCCCTTTTTCACGGCAGACTATTTATTTCATGGACATCAAAGTTACATGGATATGTACGTGACGTTTTGATATGAAAGCATTGAAGTAGGAAATGTGATTGAATATTTATGAGACGGTTTTCTTTGGAGAAACTCAAACATAACACATTTTAAAAATACACCAATGCGCGGATACGTAATAGACTAAAAATATATCATTTAATTTCTTTAATATAAAGGGCAATAGAACTTTCATATTTTCATAGTCGGTGGCGTCGTCGCCATCGACATTAGGTGAAACTAAAATAAATGCTTGACCAGGCTGTGAGGTACAAACAGATAATTATAAAGAACTCCACTCTGAACCACATATCGTAAGTAACCGTCATGCTCAAAATATAAAATAACTCATTTGAGTTCACGTAAGAAAATGTATGATGCCATCTGTCGGTTCCAGTACCTCAGTCACCTCTTACTATACCTGACTCAGAAAAAGGTACTATTTTACCCTGTCCGTATTGAGATACGTTAATATTAATATTTTGGAATTGATATACGTTTCTGGCCACAAGTGCACACACAAAGAATAATAGGCGGTTCCAAGAACAATATGAAATGTCATCTCATTAGAAAACTACTCAAAGCCATAAAAATCCTTCATCGCACTTGTCACCGACTCTCCGGGTACATACAAACCTGACAATCAACATCAGGGTTTCCCTGGTGACACTGAAACTGACGTCTGATATGTTGAGTGTAAAGTATCTATCTATCTATCTTATGGAGTCGGTCCACCTGACTACGGAATTGTCTTCTAAAAACCACTCACTAGTGTTAACTGAAATTCAAGTTTAAATTTAGAATAGCTTTAATGACGTCACCTTTTGTTAATGGTACGGAGGCCACCCACTCAAAGGCCCCTTGGTCTTTGGCTAGCTCAAATTTCTAATATTTCTAAAAATATTCAACTGAACATTTAGTTGTCTATGAATATAAGTGTACATTATAATTAAATAATAATAAATTCCCTCAACATCTCATACATTGACTTGACTTCATGATAAGTCACTCCCATCGACCCTGTGCTTTCCTAGCCCTCATGATTACAAAACAAACATAAAATATATAATATTAATATTTAAAAAAATAACATATAACAATATTAGACGAAAAGAAGAAATATTTAGACGATTAAACTTTATTTATATAGATTCTGCTTTATCAAGCATTTATTCAGAGGGTCATAATTTAAATTTTCAAAAGGTAAATAAACCGTGTTTTAAATCCGTTAAATAAATAGTTTGTTGAGTACTGAACGCGTAAATGTTAGAAAATATTACTTTAGATCAAGGTTAGTATACACGATTGAAACCTGTGACAAAATTTTTGTATTTATTGTGTAACAAACATTTCACATATTACGTATTACCATAGTCATAAATTGAATTGTCGTTGGGAACAATGTGCATGTTTACGAGAAGAACAAAAAAGTAAAAAAAAAACAATAAATTGAATATAACTTTCTTATGTATAAAGCTATTTTTATTTAAGCTGTTTTTAACAAATATTATTGAAATTGAATCCTCTTTGACTTGAAACTATAACCAAAAGTAAGAAATAAAAAATACAGGAAAAATTGCCCATATGTCCATCCCATACGGCAATTGAATGTCTGACCATCGATATTTAATTGTAATTATTTATTGTATTATATAGTCAATAAGTATTTATAGCTTAGGACTTGATATGACGCTATTTATGTTAAGATAATTTACTTATTTGTATATTTTAAATATGCTTCTATTCAAAAGATAAAAATAGGATACTCCGAAAGTAAATAATTCCGCAGGGGTAGAAATTGCCCGGCCCGGGAAACTTCCTGCACTTAAATGGAGTTGACAGGGGCAAGACGAAACCAATTTCTCAATAAGGATGGATTGTGTCTCGTTGACGAATTTGCGGATTGTAGGATGAAATAGTTACCGTTTGTGTACCATTAAAAAGAAGATATCCTTGATTTTCTTTTTACATAATACATGTTAAACGCACCGGAGCTTTTTAATATTGTATTTCGTGATTAGATTATACTGAACGCTTCCAGAAAAGCCCCATTTGAAAGCTGTCCAATTATCCTGTTGTTTTATTAATCGAAACAGATATGGGAAAGAATAACTATCACCAAAAATCAAAACTTTTTGTCGAACAACAATTTGAGGACTAACTACTAGCTAGCTAAACTAATAATAATTGGTACTTACTTATACCGCGTGTGCAATGTCAATTGTGACCTAAAACATTTCTTTTTAAATAAAACTTACATAAAAATGTACAGTCTACATATAAAACGTTTATAAAATGTTAATCAAATATTATATTTTATGATAATATCCTGGATCAGCTATAAATACAGTATTAGAAATAACTAGAAATAACTGTATCATATCTTGCCTATCTATACTATTAGAAGAAGTTCCTATAATAAAACGTTGCTTAATGATAATATTTTTTACTTATTTAAATCTGCAATGGCAAACATTGCCCAGCCGATGCAAAAATTTTTTTCTACAGACAAGTAGGCAGAGAATAAGTACTCTTGCTACGAACTTGGCATAGCTCTCCCGCATTATTTACTCGCATTAGTCCTTACATAAATGCTAGTTTATTCTTAGTTCTTCTAACCTGACCCTTCTTTTATACATCTGTTATTCAGACTTATTGATTACCCCGATTACCTTATAAAGATGAGTGGCATAATTTAAACTCATCTGCCGGCACTACATGCGTCTTAAAACCAAATTTACTACACATGCCTCGTGAGATTTTTTTCTGCTTTAAAAAACTGATGATAACAAAGGTGGTGTAACCTATTAGTTTGTATCAATAAAAACAGCTAAACCAGGAATATTAAGATCAAACTATTTTAAATCTCTTCGTTTAAATATTATATAATATATCTTTTTCTTAAAAATGGTTTATACGTATGTCGAAGAAAATATTGAAAAAGTTATGTAAGCCTTGTTTTAAAAACGTTAAAAAGTGATTTAAATTTAAGTAGTAAATGCGTAACTAATCACTGAATAGCAACTTGTAGAAAAACTCATCCATTGCTGGTTAAAAGTCTCCTCAAATAAGGGGAAATATTATCCATTGCCGCATTGGGCAAGCGTAGTGGCAATCGCAGAGCGCATTTGAGCTACGCTGTTTTAGGTCATACCGCCATCTGTAGGTTCCGGTACCTCACCTCTTACGGCACCTGACACAGAGGGAGATACTATTCTCCTCTGCCGGTACCCCACGGCTTATATTTCAATTATTACCAATTGAACTCGGTAGACGAAGGTTTGATGCGGTTTATTCGGAGAAATATGATTTTTACATTTCAAATTAATAGGATGAAACAGTGTTTCGTCTACAGTACTGTTGTAATGGACTTGGAATTATCAAAGTTGTAATGAAAGCGGTCACAGTGACAGCTCTATGATGTAAGACAAGAGATTACCTGACAGTTTATTAGTGTGGCACATTGTTGAGAAGGGATTCTTGGCTGATACCTTCTATCAACAATTTGTATTCATAATAATGAATTATTATTGTGTTTCAACTTGTTTGAAATGTTGTAAAAAATTTCCTTGTACGTAACGGCTATTAAAATGTACATGTCACTGTGATGGTAGTGGTCCTATCTTGAGCGCCAAGGGTCGTGGGTTCGATTCCCAGGGCAGATATGTGTATATAGATATTTAAGACTGTTATGTATCTAAACGTATAATGTATTTAAATATTGTATTTGTGTATCTAGTGTTATCTGATATACGTTACATAAGTGACTTATCTTGGAGTCAGGCCAATTTAGATGTGTGAATATATTTAAACAAATATAAATTAATATTTTAAAAAATAATTTTTACAAAATATTAGATTCGTGGAATTACCATTTATTTTTTGTTAAGGACAATCACACTGCCGTAGGATGTCCACCGCCGGATAAATATATGAAATATGTGAAAAACAGGGCTTTTTGCCCTAATTGACGCGATAGATAGGCGAAGCGGCAATCGCTAAATGTAGCTTTACAATTAATATACTGCTCTAATCTTTTTAACCCTGTTATTTTTTACCCTTTTTAACCCTGTTATCAAGAAGTCCACTGTTGGACACAAGTCTCCCCAAAAGAAGAGGTACTTTTGCCCATAATTGCCGCGGTGGACATCAATCGCAGAGCGCCCCTATTTTATTTGAGCTGCACTGTTTCGAATGGAGGCATTGCTATGGATTCCAGTACCTCAGTCTCCTACCTCCTACGTCACCGTTTTTCTTCTACAGAGGGAAGTACTATTTCACCGACAGTATTTATTTTTATACCGCGAATATATTGTCTGTTACAATACCTGTTTCAAAAAATACTCTGCTTTGCCGGTACTCCAGGGCCAAGAGCATTAAGGGCATTTTTGTCAACTCTTAATAATATTAAAGTATTGTACAGGTATTTCTTCTTACGCCTCCTCATTCTTCTTTCCTCGATAAAGTTAATTCATGTGAATCGGTCACATAAAATATTTTTTATCATGTTATATAGATAGTTATTTTTATATATGACTGAGTTGACAAACAAACATACGCGTAATAATAAGTGTCACGGTAATCTATCGACGCTCGTATTATTACAAGAATAAAACCAACGCGTTGTCAACCTTGTGTCTTACAGATGTTACGTTATAAAACCCAATAATTTACAGCCTCTCTCTTCAAGCCCGAACTACTAATTAATATAGAATAAGGCCTTATCGCGTCAAGCTCTGTCTGAACGCAAGAAACTCTAATAATATTTTTTTATCAATCAACAGAGAAATTGAAGTGATAGAAATGTTTGCGTACAGTCAATAACAGGGCCCGATGGCGCAAATGTTAGTGGTTCTAACTTATGCGCAATGGATCGTAGGTTCAATTCTCACCCACGACAAGCATTTATGATGATATTTGCGTTAAATTTATGTCTGAGTATTGACAAAATAGCAAAAACAATATTTATTCTATAACCCTGACAAAACTAATACATATGAATATATAATAAAATCATGTAGCAGCTGTGCTAATATTAAACTGTATTATGCCTATAGCGTCTTCCACCATTCGCAAACAAACGAAAAAACTCCGGTTGTCACAATCAATGCGTGCACGTAAAGGAAAAGAGATTTCTAAACGCGTAGTCTCTCGTAGGCTCTCCAGTTTGCTCATAATTTGATTGAGTTACTCCTTGCATTTATGAAATCGTTAAATATAAAAAGGGTAAATATTTTTAAATATATTCAAATATTATATTTGTAATTCGTCTGTTGTCTGATGTCTGTAACACAAGTGCTTAAAGCGACTCAATGTTGATTGAGTATTATTATTACTTATTATTTACTAGAACATTTAGTTAACTAATCTAAAATGATTTGTACGCTTCACAGTCCTGACACAAACATAATTTTTTAGCAATTATTGGTAGATATTAGTCATCGAATTTAGCTTTTATTAGAGGAAATATGAGAATGATGATAAACTGAAAGCTTTTAGCGAGTTTAAACTTTCACGACAATATTGGAGAATATAAAATTTCTCTACAACCCGTTCTATTACGCATTTCTCTTTAAACTTAAGCCAATATCAGGTTTAATCAAATCAATCTAAACCTATTTCATATATTTCAACTATATATCAAAATTAAACATAAATTTACGATAAAATGATACGCAGTTTAAACCAATTAGGAGATAAAGAGGGCCTATTATCTGCCAAATATTTTAATTAAAATTAATGACTGAAGCAATCGGTTAAAAACCTTTTTTTATCTTTCAATCATTATTTATTGGCATCACCATATCAGCCGTCGGACGTCCCCTGTTGGACATAGTCTAGACCCCTCTTGTTCCCCCCTACCCGAAAGATTAATATTTTGAGCGAATTTTCCTCATAATTCAAATGCGGACCAGGCCGGTTGCTATCTGTGTCCAAAGATATCTTATTAGTCAACTAATGATACCTGCCTAATGGTGAAGATGGTAGTGATTCTATCGTGTACGCCAATGGTCATGGATTCGATCTCCACTCAGGACAAATTTTTATATGATGATATTTTTGTTTCTTTTAGGTGTGGGTATTAAATATATGTGATTTGGTAGTATATTTGTGATTCCTCTGTTCTGTTTACGAAATCAGGTCAATGTATGTTGGGGAAATTTATTTATTAAAGAATTATATGTGTATGTTATACAATAAAGGATTATTTATGGTCCTCTGGCTTTCTATTTTGTAATTTTATACATTTCTTTTCACATTATTTTTTTTATTCACCCATCATGATAACCAAGTCAGCTGTAGATGGTATTTACCAAAGCTGACTCGATTATCGTGATAGGTGAACTTTATTTATATATATATATATATATATATATATATATATATGTATATATATGTATATATATATATAAATTTTTCTGTTTTGTGTAATGGTTAAATGGGAGATAATGCCATCTGGCATTAAGTCCGCCATTTGTATATTTTGTAACATTTTGTGCAATAAAGTTAAATAAATAAACAAATAAATATATACATATATGGTTTGTACAGAATACTCAGCGCGCGAGTCAGACTTGTACTTAGCCGGTTTTTCATTAATATCTATGACTACACAGTGGTAAATTATTTTTTTTTATTTAACTAGATTAAGGCGACGTGAGGCTTTTTAATTAAACGAAAGTGGTTTGCATAAAAAAAGTTGCGTGAACTTAAAAATTTAAAAGTGAACTTAAAAGTTAATTAGGAGATGAAATTTTCCTTCAATTTTTGTTGAACTCCCTGGCGGTCTACGTTGTCCAATTTTACGTCAAAGAATAGACCAAATATTTTGCGAATTCGTTTATAATAGAGTTGTACAGATTAGAACAGTACTACTTTTCCCTAAGTGTCGTAATTCGAGACTAAAATACCAGATACGGGTATGGAAATGGGCAGCTTCATTCCTTTGGCAAAACTATGCTCTGCGATAGCCACCACGCCTATTGACTGATACAGGAACCAGCAGAGAAGAATATTTACTTCCCCTTGTACTAGGTGTCATAAAAAGCAAGCAATGAACCGAACTGACAGATTCTGTTCTTCATATTCTCTTCAGGAGACATATAACAGTGGATGATGTTGTTAGTGACCTTAATCACCACCACTTTAATGTGCTTTCTTATACAATGGCATGCTTTATGAGCTCAGTTTTATGCCAGTCTGTTGCAAATTAGTTTGAAGACAGTTATAACTCGACGACCTAAGTTACATCCCCTGTAACATCCCTAGGGTTATGGGTCATGGTTGAAACTATTATTGGGGATCCGTACTTTTTTAATTGCAACAATAAATAATAGATCTGATTTATACCTTAATGAAAGGTTTAATAAATGGAACCTACTCTTTTACTTATGCTTTCTCATGCTATTCCAAAGTTTAAAAGTATCGGTTTAATCTTTATTAAGCATACGCATGCGCAGCGTAGGGCATCCACCCGCAAGATGAACAGACGATCTGATTAAAACCGCAGGATCGCGCTAGACACAGGCCGCATACAACCGGTCTTATTAGAAATTACTTAGGGGGGCCTATGTCCAGCAGTGGACGCCTTATGGCTGATAGAATGATGATGATGATGAAGTAGTAATGCCGTGGCGCACGTAGAGTTAAGTAGTACCTCCCTCTGTACCAGGTGTCGTAAAAAACGACTGAGGTACCGCGACTGACGGCGAGATTAGGCAGCAGCATCCTCGTAAGCAGCTCTCTGCGAAAAATGCTCCTATCTTAGAAAGGTCATAGACCTTCAACAGCTTTCTTTCTCTCGGTAGATATAATGATGAAGTAATAACCATAAACCCCATTAATCTGCTAAACCTTTAACTTTTTCTTCCAGTAACGAGTGATTTAATTATGTGTCTTGTTACGGATAATTAGCTACAAAAGATTTTGAACGATATTTTCTTACATACATATATACATTGTATGTAATAGTAGTGTATACAATAAAGGTACTTAGTTACGTATTTGTATCGTACTTTTATCATATAAGCTGTAGACTGCTCACTGGGCATAGACCTCTCTAAGTGATTTCCATTGGGACCAGTCGTATGCGGCCTGCGTTTAGCGTGATCCTACGAGTCTAGGCACGTCGTGTATCCAACTTGTAGGTAGGCGTCTTTAGATCCGTTTACCGAGGCGTGGTTTCTTTTTTAGTTTCTGGTTATTGTGAATTGTATTAAAAATGGTTACAAGAAATATTTAATTTATATAAGATGCGTTATCTATAAGATGTATAAAATATATCAAAATCTACATGAGGCGGATTTAATGGCAACTAACATTATCTACCAGTCAATCATTACACGAAACATGAAATAAATAAGTATGGTGGTATAGAAAAACATAAAAAACAAAATTTTAAAAACTATAAATAAATGCATCATATGCAGAAGGTAAAAAATGATTAAATATTAGAAAATATATACCGATTTAGGTGTAAGGTACCTTTAAAGCAGAATAGTACCTTCCTATGTACCAGGTGTTGTAAAAGTTGACTACGGTTCTAGAACCGACAGGTGGTAATATATCCATCCGTAGCAGTGCAATAGAAATGCACAGGACGGGGTTGGGCAGCAGCATCCCCGTCGTAAAAACTGCGCTCTACGATTACCAATACATTTGCGGCAGTTACAGGCAAAATTCCCCCTTCCTAAGAGTGGTCTATGTCAAACAGTGGACTTCTGACAGCTAGTATGAAAATACATCGATTTATATAAATAATAACAAACATCGGAAATAGGATCCTATTTAAAAAACAGCTTCTTTAAGGAGAGAACGTTTAAGAATCGATTATAAAGGTATAACTAAATTTTATTAGATCCAGAAATTCTCTACGGCCATTAAGTGCTGTAATATTATTATCAAGGCGCAATTCGAGTAACAAGTAACATTTTTGCTGATCTATTTCTAACCCGAGTGTAGCAAAATGAAGTCTCCACACCGCACTAACGTATTCGAAATTACTGCGAACAAGATACCTAATTTGATTATATATATCGATATATTGACCTTTATAAAGGTCTCTTAACTATTCATGGAACCTAAAATGCGGGAGGTCCTTTCCATGCTAAATGCTGTATAAATGTCAAGTTGCTGTCAAAAAAATCGCCAAGATCCTTAAAGCTCAACTTCGGTAAGTAATATGTCCTTAATATAATATTTTGTTACTTCTGGAAAATGTATTACGTAAATACTTCTTTGTATTGATTTCTATTCCATTATTACTACAGCATTGGTTTCATAATTATCTTTTCGGAGGAGCAGCGCATCATTTGTTGACTAAATTATTCGTGCAATTTTCAAGTCACCAGCATACATAGAAGGTGACGAGTAACATCTGGCTAGATAATTAATAAATATTTTAGAAAAGAACATTACAAGTTATTATAAAATAACTGAAAAAGGTTTTACCTAGTTATATAATTAGACTCTAGGTAGACCTCAGATATTATAAGTTACAGCAAGGTTGACGATGCGGTAGTGATATCCTTGAGTTGAAGATATTATATCATATTACGCAGTAATTTCACCGCCTCTCTCACCTCTCCAACCGGAACACAACATTGCTTGGTGATTGAAATAGGAGTGAAGTACCAACGCAGACGACTTTCGTATAGGTACCTCATCTATGATACCTGATAAATAACACGGCACCACATTTCTATATAATAGAAATAAAATATCTTTCTATGTAGAATATGCAAATATGAGAATATAGTATCCAGTAATCTTATATAAACTATGGAATGGTTTGGACATGTAGAAAGGATGGATAAAAGTAGAATGACTGCACAAATATATAGAGCGGAAATGAATGGAGGAATTGGTTTAGGACGACCGAGGCGAACATACCTTAACCAAGTAGAAGAAATATTTAAAAGAGCCAGGTTAGAAGTACTAAGAATTAACGAACGTATATGAAAGCTAACGCGAGTAAGAAAAGCAAGACAGGTATGTCTAGATCGTAAAAAGTGGAGATCCATAGTCTCTGCCTAACCTGATGGAACACTGAAGTGATGTTTATAATAAAATGTAACATTCTATTTGGACAATTAATATTAAGTTAAGAAGCAAAATTTAATTTATTTAACACACCGAAATCGGTCCATTCGTTTAATTATCATAGACAGTAGACGTTCAGATGGATTTGTCAAAATTATGACACCATGACGCGGTGCGCAGTTGTTGCAAAAAAAATAGTACAAAATATATACGTCTTATATAATGTCGATGTAGATATACAAATTAGTAGCGGACCGTGTCAGGAATATCAGGGTCGAGCAAACCTATTTATATACTAGCCGAACCCTGTAGCCAGTTTCCTGCCAGTATATATACATCACAAATTCTCACAACACCTCGTTCGTTGGCCTGACTCGAGAAAGTAGTTGTGCAATAAATATAATGGGCTGATAGCGCGGAGGTTTCGATCCCCACCCAGGACAAATATTTATATTGTGACTATCTGTGTTTTTGTTCAGTATCTGGGTGTTAAATATAGGTACTTACATATCATGTTATTTTATAATAACTTCTATGTTGTTTAATGTCCGTAACACAAGTTAGTTGCGCATCTTGTGCATCAGGTAAACGGTATAAATAAGTATATACAAGTCTTTTCTTTTACAAATTTACACAACATCTTATACATTGACCTGTCTCCCTGATAAATTGCTTATTTATACCATCACAGAAACACTAATATCATCATATAAATATTCGTTCTGGGTCAGGATCGAACTCACGAACTTTACCGCACAAGATATAAATTCTACCTTACCTTAACAGAAATAAACATATATAGCCATTCAAGTAAACACAAATATGGTGTGATTATATTTTTTATTACCAAGGACACAGAAGGGTAAGCATCACCGCAGCCTACAGATGCTTGCATTATCACAAGCGCATTGCCAACTCTCTGACTTGAAGATACTACGTCACAAGTATGCTCGATTGTCGACTTTGTCTTATAAAAATGTTATATTATCCTACACTTACAGAAACTGTACTCACCCACACATACTCACTCACGCTCACTCACTTATCAATCATTCACTCTCCTTCAGTGACCAACAATTACGCACAAGAACTTTGGCTTATATAAGATTACATTCTCATATCATCTTAATACTAGAAGAGTGAATTACGTCATGAAGACAAGAAATGCAGCTGGCCATTGAATCTTTTAATGTAAATAATATCTTTTTATATTTTGTAAATTATATGTTTTTTTTTATTTGGCTATATGGTGTCTAAATAATAGCAGAGTAGAATAGTACCTCACGTCAGAGGCTACTGAGGTACCGGAACCAACATATGGAGGTATATCCATCCGAAGCCTTGTAGCACAAATGCAACAGGGCGGATGCCCGCAATGCATCGTTTGCATGCATGCAAACAGGGTAGATGTAAGCAACTTATATATATGTTTTATGTATGCAAATATAAATAGCAGTCAGATTAGTAGTAATACCTACTGCAGAATATAGGCCTCCCCAAGATAGAGGGAATTTTGCCATAATTGTCGCACTAGGAAAAAGTGTATTGGCAATCGCAGAGCGCAGCTTTCCCAATGAGGAAGCTGCTTCCCAATCCCGCCCTGAGCATTTGAGCTATACTGTTCCGGATGGATATTTCTGCTGTTTCTAGTCCCACAGTCGCCTCTTACAACATCTGGTACAAGGGTAATATTATTATCAAATAATACAGGCTATATTTTATCCCTTAGTTGCGATGGTAACGGGAACTACGAGTGCAAAATCGCAGTGACCTGCTAGTATTTGATATTTAAAATTACTTGAATATGCGCCAAATCCCACGGTGAACGCTCAAAATGTGTCAGAGTTCATCGAACTAGTAAATACGAATATACATTTTTATATATTTCGCCCTCACAGAGTATGTTCATGTAAAACGTTCGTCCCTTGCCTGGATTGGCCTACGTTGGCAGTGGACATTCTATGGCTATGATGGTGGTGGTGATTAGTATACCGTCGAGAAATGTTTTCAAAAAGTTGTGCTAATTAAAAACGTTTTGGCATGCTTAATGGTGAGTGACTGTACCCAGTGACTCTTTATTTCTTATTCTATATTATTTAACAATAAAATACTTATTGTTATAACTACTAATAGTTTTTTAGCCGTGAGGTACCGGCAGAATTGAATAGTATCCCCCGCCCCTGTACCAGGTGTCGTAAAGGGGACTAAGCTACTAGAACCGACAGATGGCGATGTAACCATTCGAAATAATGTAGCTAAAATGCACAGGGTGGGGATGGGCCGCAGCATCCCCGTCTCGAAAGCTGCGCTCTGTGAATGCCAACAATTATGGGCAAAATCCTCCTTTCTTGGGGAGGCCTATGTATGTCCAACAGTGGACTTTCAATGGCTGGTATAGTGATGAAAAATATTTTTATTTATTATCATAATATTTGACCGCCTTTGCCTACTACTGGCAAGGCGACTGAACATTATATAATGACTAACCAGAATACTATTATTAAAAAAACAAAATTATAGATATTTTCGAATAAATCATTAAAGCACATGCTTTGATTCACCAGCGAATCGAACATATAATTTGACAAAGTAAACCCCTAAATCCCCTCCTTCCTACTTTTAAAACTTTCAGAAACTAGGAGCTGATACAACAGACGTGTCTTAAATTAGGATATAAACTACCTATTTCTTAAATTGACTGTAGACAGTAAGAAAATCGGTATAGTGCTTTAAAAGTTCATCCCGGCAAACACCGTGACACGCACCTTTTATATATAGAAATTGAAAAACTATCTACACTAACTACACTATGAAAAGCATACCCAATTGAACAAAGTCAAAACAATGACTAGTGTAAAATAAAATTGAGGGTCGAAAATGTGAAAAACACTATTGTATGAGAGAGCTTAACTACGGGTCATAAGATATCCGATCTACTGTTGGTAATCATAGAACCAGTATTGCCTTGTTCGATAGTTTTCACTTAACCGTAGCAAAATATCTCTTCTATTTTCACAGATTTCTGGGATATTAATATTTTTATCATGAGAAGCTTAAAATAGATTTTTTAAAATATTTTTTTACGATAACCAGATTGATAGACTTAAAAAAATCCTTTTTAAAAATATAAAGAGAACTTTGAAATGATTATGACACTTGAAATTAATTTGATTGAGTATAACTTCTATAATTTAATAGAAAAGCGTAGAGACAACGAGAGAAGGCCAACGTAAAAGGAATTAAAACTCTTATAACAAAACAAACTGCATGTCATTCTTGAAAATAGCTTGAAAGTTTCGAAGGATGAATGATGATGTATGAGTTTTTGTAACTGTTTCCCTCCGGTACAGCAGAGAGGATATTTATGACATTTTCTGCAAAGATATCTTAAATAAAATAAAAGCTCTTTCTGACTAAAATAAAATTACGGGTCCCGCTAGACCTAGATTTTTTTAAAGAAACTTCGACTATCCGTATGTTTTGTGGTGGTTTAGCGGAGAGATTGGCATAGACTGATTTTGATCGCAGGAAAATTTTGTTCCTGCAGGCAAAGTTGCAGGCGAAAGCTAGAAAAGAAAAGACCACTTATATAGTGGTATCTAGAGACTAAAACTGGATTAAATATTTGCCCATATTTTAATATCTAAAGCTACATGAGAAACGACTACACAGATAAATTTGCCAATGTTTGTAATCTTAAGGGTTGTACTTCGAGAGACACCAAAGCGCAGTTCACGGACACTTTATTGAATTGGACGTTTTCGAAAACTTGAAGAGTTTTAAAAATATTAAATAAATCTTCAAGAATTGACTTACAAATACATACATACACCCACTTAAAATCCACAGCATTTAATCATTTTATATATTTTATTTTTATATATATATTTTTTATATTTTTTTAATTTTTTTATATTTCGGTATAGCCTACTAAGATTTTATTTTAATACCGAAAAAAATATTTATTTATTTCATTTTTTTTAATATTTTTTCATAGATATTTTTTGTCCAGGTAATCTTTAGTAAATTTGTTGATGTTAATAGACAAATTATAAAACTATATTATTAAAAGAAACGTTTAAAACAGTGTAAGTATGCTTCTAAACATACACCCTTATCAAGTTTAGATAATCGCAACTTAGTAGGCAACTTTTTGATTGGTAAGATTAAAATACCCAAAATAGTTATCAAACATGGAATTGTTATTGACCAAACGCACCGCTGATCGTATCAAGATCTTGAACTATCTTAGATTAGAAGTTACAATTTTCCAATGCACAAACCAATATCAGTCCCACGATAACCAATAGTTTACTTTATTTAATGTAACAGAAAATAGACATCTGGTATAATATAATAAAATATGAAATTTCATACCTAAGCATATTTAAAATCCATACACAATTTGGTATCACTGAAAAACAATACACGCGCGAAAACAAAGCACGATCGCCAGTTGGTTGCCGTGAAAGCCAAAATTATGGCGCGCGTCCGCTCACCGCGACGCGTTCAGACATACTAAGTTGCTTACTGATAGCGCCCGATAAAAACGGATAAAACAATTGCTATCCGTAATACGGTAACTGATGGCTGATAATTTGATAAATATATGTCGAACTATTTTCTTTTTCAATCGTGTGCAGAAAAGATGCTAGTCTAGGCAGCGTTTGGCAAATAAAACTACAAGTAACTGCAGTCCTTCTTACTAATACTATGGCTGTAAATTTTGAAAATTTTTATATTGCTTTATATTTGCATTTTTTTCTATAAATCAACATATTTCATTTTTCAATTCAAACATGAAGAAGAACATCTAAGGGTCTTCGATAGAGAGTGCGTATCGTAAATAAAATTAGTAGTAACAATATATAGAGCCTATATTTAATATACCTTCATGTTTTCTGCCTCATCCGTATCAGACATAATAATAGTAATATATATGTCTGTGTGTGTATAGTTATTTTAATATGTATATTAAGAACTTATATTAAAATTAAGTATTTTTGATTTCTATTGCCTTATTCTCTTTTTCTGTTTTGCCCGATGGTTGACTAGTAGATTAAGATTGAGATGCAAAAGTTAGATAAATAAATAAATATAGTATTAACACAGATATTAATTATATGCATGCTATGAAAAGCCGATAAATCCATATCAATTTGCCTATGGCATAGCCTGTATGTACGCTACATGCGTTTAGTTGAATTAATGAGGAATTTGGACACCAAAAAGTGTTTTAAATTTTCATTAACCCACACACTGCTAACAGCACCATTAATAAAGACATTAGAAAATTACATTCAAAGTGTAGCAATTTCAACGCATATCAAAAACAAAAGAAACGTGCGTAATCTGAAAAGCCTTCTACTATGTTCAGGTTAAAGAATGAGAAGAAATTACTAGGTATTGATGACCGAGGTATTCTTAAATACGCTATAAATAAACAAATATTGTTGATACCAGAATAACTATTCTATATCTGTAAACGGTAAATACATTTCAGTGAAAATACGTAAAGATATAAATTCCCGGTGGATTTCGGAGACTTAACGTTTCTGATAGTTTTTTTTATTAGGTCGTAATTTAAAGGGTAAGAATTGTTCGCCTTGCTTATGTTGATATAACACACAAAATGAGGTTGTAACTAGTAACCATAAACCATAACTAGAAAATAATAAGACATAATATTCATTAAATAAATTAATTTTTGTAACATCTTATTGAACTGACTCTACTTAACAAGTGCACTTGGCACTTTTTATGTGGTTACGGATATCATACAACAGAGGAATCACAAATATACATTTTTACACCCAGACACAGAACAAAGATAAATATCACCATATAAATATTTGTCCTAGGTGGTGCTTGAACCCACGACATTAGGCGCACAAGGTAGGATCACTACCGTCTGCGCTATCGAGTCCATCAAAAATATATTAAGTAACTAGTGCATCAAATATTATACTATTAACAGTTATTCCAGAAGATAACCTATACCTTAAATTTTTTAATTAATCTCAACAATACTTGTGTTATACATAGGCTATTTTTAATCCGAAATAAGGGTTGTAAGGGGTCGAAAGAGGGGATGAAAAGTTGTATGGAAGTATCGCTATTTTTAGAGCTAGAAACTTGAAACTTATTTTTTAGGCCACTGATTCGATATAAATAAACATGACATCCAAAGTTTATATAAGTTGAGGTAAAGAGGTATGGGTACCCAAAAAAACTATTTCACGCGGACGAAGTCGCGAGCATAGCTAGTAATAAATAAAATCCCACAACATCTCATACACTGAACTGATTCTGTGATAAGTTGCTGAAAGCACTTGTGTTACAGACATAAAAAAACAGCGAAATCATAAATACTTAAGTACATCCAGACAGATCATGTATTAAAATAATTATTTTCAGTAATTTTTCCTCAATATGGGTTTAAAGGTATTCTTGTGCCAAAGAATCATAATCGTCATACCAGCTACTGAAAGTCCCCTTCTGGATGCAAGCCTCTGCAGAAAAAGGCAGCTATTTGCCCATAATAGCCGTGGGCAAGCGTGTTGGCAGTCGCAAAATACAGATTTCGTGACGGGGATGCTGCTGCCCATCTCCGCCTTGTGGATATAACCACCACTTGTCGGTTCTGGTACTTTAGTCGCCTCTTACGACTTCTGGTGCAGTGGGAGGTACTATTACACACTGCTGGTACTGGTACTGGTACAAAGAGACACTGACGTTCTCTACAACGTGGTCACGATTTGTGCTTTTTCTTTTGCACGAAACTATGTGCTTTTTCTTCTTTCTTTGAAAAAATATTTCACACCAATATTTGAAAAATGTTAATGATTCTAAGAACTTGAAACTAAAAAGTAGACATCATCTCATACGTTGACCTGACTCCGAGATAAACAGCTTAAAGCTCTTGTGTTGCAGATATCACACAACAGAGAAATATAATACCAATATATTTTTAATAGTAATTAAAAACAATTAAATTATTAGAATGTGTTTTGTTCGATATCTTAAAGTAAATAATAAAAAAAATTAAGTATAAGAAAATCTACCATAACGAAAAAGGTTTCGATTTTTCTGAATAATTGAAAATATTTATTGGTTTGCGTACATTAAATAATTACTATAATTAATAAAAATCTAATAATCATCTTAATTCCAATAATTATTACGTTATAAGAGAAGGTATTAGTAATTATAAGGATTACATATCGTTATTACAGCCATTAGAAGTCCACTGCTTTTCCTCTCCAAGAATAGGGGGATTTTGCCCATAGTTGCCGCGCTGGGCAAGCGTGTTGGCAATCGCAGAACGCAGCTTTAGCAACAAGGATGCTGCTGCCCATCCCCACATATTGCATTTCAGCTAATCTATTTGGGATGGATATACCGCCATCTATCGCTAATGGAATCTTAGTTGCCTCTTATGAACTCCTGTAGGCTATAGGTATAGAGGGAAGTTTATTCTACTCTGCCACCGGTAGAGATCTCGGCTTAGATTACATATTATGTTGGACATTATATTTATATATTAATATCACTTTAACGGGCTTAAAACGCACTAGCAATAACTTCAAATATTATGTTCGACGTTTTTGTGATGTAAAAAATACACAACACCTTTAGTTAATCAGGACACTGGTTGTCGCGAGTTCAAAACGACAAACACAACACGTAAACAATTCAATAAACGACGTTTTAAATCCGTTAAAAGCTTAATTATAAGATTACATGAAATATTCGTTATATCCTAGCGTTCCTTTCTAACTCTGTATGAGGTTACGTAACCTGCCAACTACAGAGACTTGAACTACCATTGAGTAGCCTTTTCAAATAAACGAACACAACTCGCTTGATTTTGACGTGTGTGATGTCTGTGAATACATTTTTATAGTTAGTGCCAATTTGAACCATAAAAGTGAGAAACATTTGACACTGTTTCTTCAAGGTGGTGTTTTGAGGATTATAGATTATATATTTATTCATTTTTCTGGAAGCTTCGATGTACATATCTCAATTAAAACTGACGTCATGTTAAATAATAAGAAGTTTATGTCTATCAATTCCTTTGCAAAGAACTTAAGTCTTTCTAGAATCATCTTGTGGGACCGACGGCGTCGGTGATAAGTATGCAAATCTAGTGCGCCAAGGGTTGTGGGTTCGATCACCATACAGGACTTATATTTATATGATAATTTTTTGTATCTGTTTTTGACTGGGTATCGAGTATTTGTATTTAAGTAAAGCCATGGGGTAGAATAGTACCTCTCTTTGTACCAGGTGTCGCAAGAGGCGCTTGAGGTACTGGAACTGACAGATGTTGGTATATATCCATCGGTGTCGATGTTGTGTGAATTTATTTCAAATTCTCTTCCGGGGAGGCAAGTTGTATTCAATTGCCAGTGTAATCTAACTTCGGGATCATTGCCCTGTCCTGTCATGTCCTGAATCGGAATTATTATATAAGGCCTTGCTTTTGAAATCATAAATATTTAAAAATCTATTTCTAGGTATAATAACAATAAATGTAATAATAATATAATAATAATGACAACCGTCTCTAAAGTAAAGTAAAGTCCGAGCCCAAGTCCGTGGCTACCATCTAAGTCACGTGAGAGGCAGACGCCTATAAAGAAATTACATTGTAGGAGACTAACGGGGCTCTGGTACTACCCAAAAATGGATACTCGTAATAAAAGTTATCGTTTAGGACCACTGCCCGGGGGTGATCGCCGGGGCTTGCTTGGAGCCGATGTTGGGCGATTCAGTGATTCATGGAAGCCATCGCTGGTGACGATGTTAGCAAACGGACCCTCACCGGGAAACCCGAAAAAGTCACGTCTAACCAATTAAGTTCTAGAAGTACCACGGAGTAGCAGACATCACCAGTTACGAATGTTTCACAGGCAGCTTCGGCAATGAAGCCTGTGACAACCAAGGCTGAAAAATCACGTATGCGCATAAAATGAGATTCAATTGTTAACATATTCATAATGCGAACATACTTCCTCAAAAACCAATTTAAGAACAGATATGACAGACTACGGAAAGAAACTATACGACATATTCGAAGATAAATATCATGGTGCAAATGTAATAGCACACAGAGTGTCTGATCAGCGAAGAGTTATTCAGAGAAATAAAATACTAACAAATGAAATTATACAACAAATAAGAACAAACAATCAAAAGGAACAAAACATCAATAATTAGATTAATATAGAAAGTCAGACTATTAATAAAATGACTTGCATGAACTAACAACTCAGTTATTAAGAGGTATCCAATCCATCAATACAAATGACTCGAACTTTAATTCTAAAGATATTTTATTTAGTTCAATGTTACAACAACAATAATTTCAGAAACAATTTTCAACCCAACACCGATTTCATACCCAATACCAATTACACGATCATATATACATATTAAGCAGTAAACAAAATATTGAACTCTCAATTGAACCTCGACTTTCAGTTCGGCTACAAAAATTAAACGATGCTTTAGAAACTAATTTATTAAACTTTACTGGAAGTGATCCTACTCCGAGGCCCATTTTGCAGAAAGTAAAATACTCACAAGATTTAACTCTCTGTTATTATTTTGACATACTTGGCACTATTGGCACTCGTATTAGATCTTTCATATACGCTCATTTATTTTTGTACTTCTGACCTAGCCTTTACTAACTTTTCTACCTGGTTAAGGTATGTTGCCTAAGTTGTCCAATATCAACTCTTCCATTCACTTCCACTCTATACCTTCGGACAGCCATTTTGAGTTGAAAAAACCGTGTCTTAAAGCCCTTAAAAGGTAGTTTTGTTATAAGTAGTAAACATTGGATTGTGGATTAACACACAAAATTTGGTTAAAATTTTTATTTTTTAGAGTTTTTAGCAGATAAATAATATGACAAGATATGTATTTTTTTACTTTAGTTAGAGAAATCCCGTATATTGTAAATATATTTGGTATATCATAAATAAGTCATAAAGAAGGTACTCAAGTCACAAATCATAAACATTTTCCATACAAATTAATGTAGAAATTCATTTTGAATCATATAAAAAAAATATATCTAATTAACCCCTATTTTTGTTATACAAGCATACAGGCCGCTTAATAGCAGATACGACTAGGATATCACTAGCATGTTGCCAAACTTGTAACATGAAAATATTATGTCACATATTACCCAGTAATTATACTGCATCTCTCACTCTTCAAACTAAAACGCAGCAATGCTATCACTGATGTTTGGTGGTAGAAATAGGTGAAAGTGAGGTAGCAAAACTTCTTTGTAAAAGGTATACCTCCACCAAAGGTAGACCTTTCATGACGAAACTTTTACGTTTTTAATATTTGTTAGGATTCATCTGTTTATCCTTTGAAAAACAATTTAACCTAAGCTCATTTCATCGCGTTCATTCGGAAACCCGACTTAAATAAATAACCAAGGCCTGTCAGAAGTTTCTCGAGGAGGAGGAGTGTGGTAAAGAAATATTCTACATAGAATTAAAATATTATGTTGCTATGTGGTACCAACAGCCATCTTCCCAGAGGGTGGCATATATCAAGGAAGCTGCTATTGAAGAATGAATAAAGTTTCTCAAAGAAAGGAGGATTTTTATCCATAATGACACATTTTTTGCACATTGATTTTTGCACATAATGATTGCCGCGTTAGGCAAGCCCAGCGCGGCAATCATGGGTAATAAAGCGCGTTTTGGCAATCGCTGAGCGCAGCTTTCGTGACGTAGATGCTGCTGCCCATCCCCACCCTGAGCATTTGAGTTGCACTGCTTTGCTGCTTTCTTACGACACCTGATGCAGTGGGAGGTACGATTCTATTATACATAATTAAAATAATAATTATATATAATAAGAAAAATATATGTGCAATAATGTACAACATAAATACTTTCTGGTTATAAAATTATTTCTTTCGAAATATGTCAGCTTTGCTAGTGTCTGTAAATTTTGTTAATATGTAATATTATTCTAAGAAGAAATATATATAAATATTTATTCAAGTGAAATCAACTGCAGGCGTGACTTTTTTTGAGACGGGAATCAACGCTACACGCTTTTGTAATACACGTTCGAGCACCTGCACCTGCACCTGCATTTTGGGTATATTATATATATTATTAAAATTATAAATAGATTTATTCGAATAAGATTAAGAAAAAATTAATACAAATTTACACTTTTGTCCGCTATCTCTAAGTGAAACTATTTTATTCTTAATTGTATTTATTCAATTTGTATATTTGGTAATGTTGTAATTATTATTATTAAAAAAAATATACTTGAAACTTGTTACCTACTGAAAAATTATAAATATTCAAAATATAAATGTTTTACCTAAATATAGCCTTAAACAGCCGCCGATAATGGACTGTGTACAAGACTTCTTAAAAAATAAAGATCTATTTCATGTTTTTTCCGTTCCATACATTCTCAATGATTGATAGGAAATGAAAACATTCTTTGCGAAGTATATTTACGAGAAAAACATTTTACTTGAAACATGAACACAAAAATATTTAGCCCACCTATGTATTTTAAAAGCAATATGTGATTATAGCATATATAATAAAACAAGATAGAAATTACCAGTACTTTTTTGTGTGTGTATATGTATACATATATGTGTGTTACATAAATATTTATTCTAGTTAGAGATCAAGCCCACGACTTTTGTCAACAATTTAAAAGGTGCCGATATCTAACTTACAGTTACTAATAATAAATACAGCTTCACCATTTTTTTTAACATTGGCAAAGTCTAGATACGTCTAAATCTAAGCCTGTGTACTTGTCGAATGTTACGTGATGCAACCACGACTCTATGCACAGAATACAAACTTCTTCAAAGGTCATAAGATCTGAATGACACTAAGTGATGATACAAGGTCAACAAACGAATGAACCTCTGCTTAACTAGTTATTCTTCAGATATTTCATTCGGCAGGACTAATTGAAATACATTTTATGTAAAGCCAATTTCTTTGTTCTTCTTAACTGTTAGTCTTTCAGTTAGGTACTCCAATTGTAAAATAAAGGCTGGAAGGCTTTAGACTATATAGAATAGGAGAAGAGCGTTACTAGAAAATGTAACGAAATCGGGTGAAACATATTGTGTAATATTATGTTTTTGAAAGCTTTCGTTGCATACGCGGCGGAAACGATGTCAGTTACACAAGGATTATGTATGATTTATGATCGTATTTGAAGATTCTAAAAAAGTCCGCAACAGCATATATCTGTCTGTTAAGATTGACTCGCTTTTTTCTGTGGGATAGTCTATTTATTCAGATTCTATACATTACTCGCGGGTAAAAGCTAATGAGTCAATAAATCTCGTGCGAAGTACCTAGTTATAAATCAATCCTATAAACCCATGTTATTTATTTAATTAAATATACCTTATTTAGAGTTAAATATTTATTAACATTTAACAACGATCGAGGTACATTTGCCGCGTGTATCCATTTCAATCTCAAGTCAAACACACCTCATTTTTTACTGGAAAATGTTTCTAGATATTTCCACTTACCACCAGTATTATCCACTTTCCACCGGTATTCAATGACAGCACCTTTCAACGAACAATTGGATCCATAATTCACATTGTAAGTAGTTCCCCTCACGAGAACATAATGGCCACTCGATTCACCACAAAGGCTATCAATTCTGTTCAATATGTCCTAACTGCCAGTAACAATATGATACCTTCGACATTTTCTACTCGAGGAGTAGTCAGCCACAAATTCAATAAGGTGTTCGCATTTGTTTAAATCGGTTGTCTATTTCTAAAGCTACGCTCTGCGATTCCCGCCACGCTTGCCCAGCGTAGCAAATTGGTGTGAAATATCTATAGTGTGAAGGATTATAATGAACTTAGTACAGCTGATACGATGACGATTGACTTTCTATAAAAAATCATCTGTCTTGAAAATGCTTATAAAGGTGGCTTGCATACTTCATTATTTTATTACTCAAATATTTTAAGGAGCTGTGCTAGCATTGTTATGTCGGTTTAAAGTGTGAGTAATATTGGTAAAATTAACGAATAACATTGTCTGAGCCGTGAGGTACCGGCAGAGTACCTTACTTAAATAGAGTATAAATCATTTTTAAAAATTGTAACTCTAATATAATATATTCACCTTTTCATAATTCCTCTTACATTTATTTTAACTGTGCTACTACGCAGTCTACGCGAGTTCATCCAAGTGAATGTCGGTTTGACAAAAAAATATTAGTATCCCTCCTTCATCCGGCATTAGGCAGCATCGCTTTAGCGAGTGATTTTAAAATAATGATGTCTCCTAAGACGTGGATTGAAATGAAATTAGTCCAGGGCAATTTTCATCATATCAGCTATTCCAAGTCGACTGCTACTGACATAGGTCTCCCCAAGTAAAGGGGAACTGTACTTATAATTTCCGCACTTGACAAGCGTATTGGCAATTGCAGAACGCAGCTTTCACGACGGGGATGCTGCTGCCCATCATGCATGCTGCCCAGGGTGGGGACCCTGTGCATTTGAACTACACTGCTTTGGTTGGATATACCGCCATCTCTAGATTCTGACACCTTAGTCGCCTCTTACGACACCTGGTACAGAGGTCGAGACAATATGATATTCACACAATATCTCATACGATGACCTGACTCCGTGGTAAGTCGCTTAAAGCATTTGTGTTGCGGACGTCAGACAACAGCAATCTTATCTTAATCTAAATATAGTACTTAAATATATTTAACACCCAGCCACAGAAAAAACTCAGTTTATATTCATCTAACAGCCAGTGGAAGTCAATACTGGATATAGATCTCTAGGTTCTGACACCTAAGTCGCCTCTTACGACACCTGGTACAGAGGGAGGTGCTATTCTACTCTGCCAGTACCTCACGGATTTTTGTAATACTGTAATCGATGGGACTAGTTGCTCGTTATAAGAAAAAGTTTATGGGAGCAGTCACATACAAAAGCTCCATCGATCTCATAAGTTATAAAGGGCCCTATTCACTCCTAACTCGCGTTACGAACCTGCACTAAGTTTAGGCATAATAGATTAAACGTAAAATTCGCCTGAAAAATCTGGTAATTTCTCATTTGACTAATCAGATTACGAACATGAGTTTGTGTCACATTGGTGAGACAACGGAGTCGATAGATGGCGGTGTATCTGTAAGAAATTCGTGTACCTAAAATATAATAGGACGGAAATAGGCAGCAGCATCTATATGGCAGAGCTATGCACCGCGATTGCTACTATAAAAACGTTAAACCAGGTCAAAAACACATGGTAGTAAGTATAAAATGCAGTTCACGTGATAGTAAGCATAACTACTACTACAGACACGCGTAATATCCTAAGGGTATCAGTAGTGCGTTGCTAACTTTGTACCTTAAAGGCTTTATGTCACATTACCCAGTAATTTTCTTACCTCTCTTACCCTTCAAACCGAATCACAGCAATTTATTGGTACTGCTATTTATTGGTATAAATATGAGGTCAATCTCAGGTAAATATATCTTTTTCCGCTATATTTAATTTCCCAAGTTGCACAATAATGAGTAGCCTTTACCTTCTTTGAAATGATACCTTAAGGGTAACTGACGCAATTAAAAATTTACATTCAGAATATTAATTAGGCAAATTAAGCACCTAATTATGTCTGAAACTAAATACTTATGGTCGTTAATACCTATATACAATGTTCTTATTTAAATACTTAAATGGGGCATAAGGTTTTAGCCTTAGCTATACTTAAAAGGCTGTGGGGTACCGGCAGAGCAGAGTAGTACCTCCCCCTGTATCAGGTGTCATAACAGGCCACTGAGGTACCAAGAGTGACTGACGGTGGTATATTCATCCGAAACGGTGTAGATCAAGTGTACAGAATATTTTTAATTTGACGTGTCAGATACCTTGCGACCGTTTCAAAGATTAACAATGATGTCGAGTGAGAATTTGTAAATTATATATAGAGCATTCACAATTTTTCATATATTTCTAGTTTTTAATTTTATACGTTCGTATGCAAATCCACACAATAATAATTTTAACTTTCAAATCTCTACAAAACATCTTGTGTAAATTTTGAGAACGGAGGCTGCAAGGTAACCATTACGTCAAATAAAAACGTTAAGTTTTAAAGCCGTCACAAATGTAGATTTATTTCAACATTTTACAATGAATCCGTTTCAATATAGATTCTCTGAGCTATATTTAAACCGATATTCATAGATAATATAGATAAAATATTTTAAATGTACATTATACTTAATTAATATCTTTATATTTTTAAACATAAAAGTAAACATCTTAAATATAAATGTTTCTAAAACGGATAACATTTAGATAACCGCATAAATAGGTTGATTAATAATCCATACTGCCACAACAACAAGATTATCTTTAAAGAATATTTGGGTCCAGCGAATCCTGCGGTTTCACCGGTGTTAAGCTGTAAACAAATCAGTTTAATTTATTCTTTGCCGTTATTGGTCCTGTCCAATGTAATTTTTTTCTGACCTTATAGGTTAAGCCCTGCGTTGATATGACAATCAGCCGGTCGGTAGATCATCTTCTCCTTTTATATATAAATATAAATATCTATATATATATATTGAGATGTAATAATTTTAAAATCAGAGAACTTTCATACTAACTTTGCTTAACCTTTAACCCTCTTCTGGGATGTTTCAAAGAAAACAGTTTTACACGTGTTGCCTGACTTTCAATTAAGAACACACTTCTACTTAATTTTATTTGAATTACTTCAAGCAGCAGTTTCATGTTAACTTAGCACCGCCGTTTCCCCTTTCGTTCCTCAGGAGGTGAATAATCAAAAATGCTTTCTTAGTCTTCTACCCTACGTTATAAAAAGAACCCCTGTGCAAAATTTCAAGTATCTAATTTTTATAGTTTAAGCCTTGCATTAGTCAGCTTGAACTTTTAATAAACGAGAAAAGATAAACTATACATTTTTTTACAATACACACCCCAATTAATTCTAACAATTTATTATACTGTCAAATTTATTCATATATTCTCAGAAATTATCTCAATAAAATAGATACATTAGCAATATTTTTTTTTGTAATCTCATATGAATATTCATAAACGTTTATGCATGTGATGTCTAAAGTCTCTAAAGATAAAGATGTTGTTTGATTCTCACGTTGTAATATACATATATATAAAGAAATCAGCAAACAAGTATACGGTCCGCTTGATGACAAAAGTGACCGCAGCCTATAGACACTGGTGTTATCACAAAGATATCATTTCATCTTTCAAACTATATCACTACAATGCGAACACTGCTATTTGGTGGTAGACTGCTATATACATTTGTTTGTTGTTAGCAGGTGGTTGAAATTACCATAACTCCTATCAAACTAGCTTTATTGAAATGACATATCTCAATTTAGTAACGTCGCTGGACTTATTTATATTGGTATAGTGGTATTTGTCGTCATAATTAATTATTTTTATTATTTATAAGATTTGACTTTTAAAGATATATATAAAACCAAGCCAAGTGTGGACCAAGTGTGACTAATGGAAAGAGCTACATATGCTCAGGGTTTTCCTACGTGATTAGATTTTAATAATAGTTTAAGAATACGCTGATTTACTGGTTTTTCTCTTTATAAAAGATTTATTCTCAAAGCCAATAAACTCATAGAGTTATCAAGATCTAGATCCGGCAAATAAAACGTAAAAGTTTCCGTTCCTACAAAACTGTTTAAAGACAAGTACTGAAAGTACTAATATTAGAAAGTTACACAAAACTTTCTAGACTATCGCCTGCATATTTAAACACTTTCAAATTCGAAAACCAATTGTCAGTTAGCGGTTTGACTAACCATTTCACATTTCACAGAATATTATAGAAATTCCGATGTTAAAAAAAACAAAATATACTAGATAAACAGAATAATCAAAGGATTGATTTTTAAATATTTACAAAAGTGACTATAACAATACTTAAGTACAAAATACATGTAAGCATTATGAATTGTCTTAAAGGTTTTCAATAAAAAACCTTTTTATTGATGACATGATTTATTTATGGGTTGTAATGATTGCTATGAAATCCTTACTGAAAATTACCTAGTAAATATATTTAAAATATGTGTAGCTCTCTGAGGGTCTATTTTTTGGTTGTGCATTTCTTTCACCGAAAAATATTGGCCAGTGGCTGGTACACAATTCCTGTGAATTCAAAACCATTTCGCACCTGTAGTGAATCCAATATACTGACATATGGACGCGGTTAAAATTGCTTTGTAGCACTTAAGTAGCTCGCCGTTGTATCCGAATGTCCCTCTGATATAAAAATAAGCTAGCAGCGCCTCACGTTAAGTTGTTAAACTTTCAAACTTACTTTGCATCCTTTAAAATAATTAGAAGAAATATAACGAGCAATTGACATGTAATTAGAACAATTTAATACTCATAACTCTATAACATTTTCACAAACACATTATACAAACATTTTCACATTATGAACAAAACAAAAAATTCTGTTATAATTTAAATAATCTCTGATATAAATGTGTCTTGAAGAGAAAGATCTTGAAATACTTCCCATGCTTCCTTGACATTCATTGATCTCTGCATAAAGGAGCGCCGATCGCATATATATTTTTAATGAAGCTAATTCCACTAGCCTATGTCTTCGAGTACTCCCTTTACCGACCTATTATATAATAACTATTATTTATACAGATTCTTTCAATATTTTACATCAGCACCACCTTTATACCCATCTATTTTTAATAATAAGTCAGCAAGCTAGCATATGGTCCGCAAGATTATAAGCCTTATTTATAGATATATGTTGTTATTATCAAACATATATTAGTAGCGTGTGTCAACTTTAAAATGAGAGACTTTTAAAAGAGTCTGGGATAACACATAGGCTTCTTTTCCTCCCAAAATATATATCTAGCTTTATTTCACTCAAAGGAATCGGTATATTATTATACAACTTAGCAATCAGACACAGATGTCTTCCGCAACAATAAGTTCATCAGAAATTACATATAAAGTACCTATATAAAGACCTAACGGGAATGTCAACAGCGTTGTACGGTGTTGGCCTTATCCGTGTTATTTCAAGTCACTGTTCAAATCTTGCAAAATCAAAAACAAAGTAGTCTCAGCCATTAGAACACCATAGAAGCCACCAAATCAAACACAATTAATCAACGATAAAAATAATATTACAGAAAAACTCATGGCACAAAAAAGGACGCGCCCGAGGCATGTTAAGCAATCTTCGCGATGGTTGGTGTTGGAAAGGGAGACCCAAAAGAGATTATCTTTACCTTTATGCTTCAAAAAACACGTTAAGCTATTATTCGTGGTTCGTATTATTGATATTTTTTGAAGTGAAAAAAACCTCACCAACCCGTGTAGAACAATAAGGTATGACTCTTTAGAGGAATAAAAAAAAGATCGATAACAAGTTACCCGTCTTTTTGCTAAATCAAAACTGGTATATTTCTTACTTGGTATTTTTGTTCGTAGTAGAAAAACTCTGAGAATGTATCAGCAGTGGTTATTGTACAGTGACTATAATGGAGACAATTTCGACGGATTTCGGAAATTATTTTTTTTTATATGTAATCTTACAACGGGCAGATGCCTAAGACCTAGATGCCTAGATGACTAAGCAGATGCTAGTGATCCTATCTTATACACCAAAGGTCGTTGATTCGATCCCTATCTGTGACAAACATTTAATATGATTGAATGAGCAATATCTATACTATGATGATATGTGTGTTTGTTCTGTGTCTAGTTGTTAAATATATGTATTAAAGTAATATATTTGTGTTTTCTCTGTTGTCTGATGTCTATGACACAAGTTCTTCAAGCGACTTACTTCGGAGTTACTTCTATGTGTGAAATGTTGTGTGAATTTATTTGTATACTCATTACCCGTACTTTTTTTGACGTAAGCAAAGAAAGAGGTCTTCCTCGGAAGAGAGAGCTGAAAACATTTTTACATCCTCACGACTTTCGTTTCTTTTACTGTTTTCTGATTGCCGTACGGTCGAAATTCTTTATTCATGTGCTTGACATTCAATAGACATTAATGTTTACTTCACTTGAGTGCGTCATTAATGTGTATAATGGTTATTTTAGCATTTTTGTTTTGTATAACAGAAATAGTTATATAGATTAAAATTAAATCTGTCGAATTTTACAAAACATAATATTATACAAGGATATGTATCAAATGATATTGATAAAAGTTATCATTGCCATCATCAACATCATCGCAGCCGTAAAACGTCTACGCCCGAAGGACTTTGCCTATAATTGTCGCGCTGGGCAAGCGTGGTGGCAATCGCAGAGCGTTGTCTCCCCACGGGAATGCTGCTGCCTATCCCCACCCAGTAGCATTTAAGCTACAAGCGAGCTGTTTCGGGTACCGCCATCTGTCGGTGCTGGTACCTCAGTCACTATGCTACTCTGCCGGTACTATAATGCCAAATGAAATTCAATGAAAAATATATTTTTCGAATCATAACTGTTGTAGGACCCATGAGATTTTGTACCCGTGACTTTCATTCAGCGCGATCCTTCGGTTTAACCATATCGCCTCTCCACCTAAAGGAGGAACGTTCTTCGCTTTAGTCTGGCGACTACGTGACCATAATTATGAAAAATTATAGCGTCTTCGATAAAGAACTGTATCAGTTCTGCGTGCTATGTGAACTGTCCGCGGCCATATATAGATCCACTGGGCTGTGTCGTTTACTTGTATACTTCTACTAGCGGACCCTACAAACGTTATCCTGTATGATGTTTCAAGTGATTAGGATATTAAACAGAATATAAAATTAAAAACAATATAGATACCACTATCTGCTGGGCTGGTTCAAGAACCTTAACCATCCAGGGTGCCACTAAAAAATCATTCAAATCGGTTCAGCCACTTAGGAGGAGTCCAGTGACATACATGACGATAAATCTTATTTCTGGTTTTATCAGATGTGATAACAATTGCAGGGCGTAGCTTCACGACGGAGATGCTGCTACCATCCTGCCTTACTATATTTGAGGTACGCCGATGAGGATGTATATACTGCCTTCTGTCGGTTCCGGTATCTCAGTCGCCTACATTGATATAAAAATACAGTACGCGATATTATTCTACTCTGAAATTAAAGTACATGTGTTTACTGTGAGGTACTTGCAGTGTAGAAAAGTACCTCCCACTGCACCAGGTTGTGTAAGAGGCGACTAAGGTACCAGAACCGACAGATAGCGGTGTATGCAATCGAAACTGTGTAGCTCTAATGCACAGGGCGGGGATGGACAGCAGCATCCCCGTCGCGAAAGCTGCACTCTGCAAACATGCTTTCCCAGCTCATTTCCATGCCAGCCATTATATAAGATATATATATATATATAGATATTCACTTCTGGCCTCTTTAAGGAGATTGTTTTCCCATAATTGCCACGCTGGGCAAACGTGTTTGCAATCGCAGAGCACAGCTTTCGTGATAGGGATAGATGCTGCCCATCCCCGCTCTTTGCATTTAAACTGTACTGTTCAAGATGGATATACCACCATCTGTCGGTTCTGGTACCTTAGTCGCCTCTTACGACACCTGGTGCAGAGGGAGGTTGTAGAAAAGTATGGTGTGTTTTTTAGATATTTCCAATATGGCAATACAGTATCTGTAATAAGTGAAAACACACTTTAATCCACTATATACTTAAAACAGAATATAACTTAGGATAACATTTACATAACCTTTTCCTAAAGCAGGAGGATAAAGCAGGAATACCAGTAAATAGTTTTAATAGGTACAACCAAGAACGCAGAAGTTTCTCTCCACAATTCTGCTAGAATTTGTAGCCCCCTTTCATGTTGTCGCAAAGTTCATGATTATATATATTAGTTAGTTAGTTGTCTTGCATTGTATATGTATGACTATTGAATTTAATTGGAAATTCCTCGAAGTGCGCCGTTCAACAACTATTTTGTGGTTTGTATTATTTCAAAGGAAGGATTTGGCAAAAGTTTTTTATTACATTAGTAAACCGCATTCTGTGTATTTGGGAATTCAAAATTACCTACTGAACTAGATTTTCGTCCTCGATTTTGTCTGCGAGGTGGTTTCTTTGAACTTCGCCTTGAAGATTTCTTCTTATTATGGAAATAATTATACGTCGCTGAATTATGTCTATGAAATCATAGATAAAAACTAAAGATAGCTTATATGTTACTCTAGTCTATTAATAATTATTATGCGAATTTTCATCCAGATCTGTTCAATAGTTTCGGCGTGAAATAGTAACAGACATACATCCACACATACATGCTCTCAAAACTTTCGCGTTTGTAATATTAGTAACGATTATTATTTGCATAATTATAATTACATAGTATTTAAAGTTTTAACACATTTGTCACCTTTTTATTTGATAACGATTGTTGTTGAATTGACGAGCTCGATTGCGCAGTTGGTATTGATCCATATTAAGCACCGTCGGTCGTTAGTTCGATATGAAATACTTATTTTTAGATTAGATTTACACGATGACATTTGCATATGTCTTGTAGCTGGGTGTTAAGATATAAGACCGACTTGACCTATCAGGTCAGGTCAAGTCGGTCAGGACGTGTAAGATACATAATAATAATAATAAAATCCCACAACATCTCATAAATTGACCTGATTCAGTGATAAGCCGCTGCTCGTCTTGCTCTTCGCTGTCGATAAGCACTTATGTTACTGACAACAGAGGAATCACAATTATGGTATCTACTTAAATACATATTCTCATTATCCTTAAAACGTTATAATAAGTTAGCGGTTTAAAACTTTAAAGTCTAAATAAGGACTTCACCTCCCTGTGTTCATATGTTCTACCGCTTGTAAAACGGGACCGGATGTTACGAAAACTGTTCTATCAAATTCTACAATCGCACCGCTTGCCAACAGCGGTGTGTTCCTCCTCATACTTTAAAATGTGAATAGTCACAATGCAGTTTGGATTTACCTCGCGCGATAGCTTCAAATAATAACTTTATGGAAGCAAAACAAATACATCAATACATTTATCGATGGTTGCCACATTAGAACACACAACTCTGTATCGTGGAAGTGAATGAACTCCTTTCATGGAATAAGGTTTTAGTCAAGGAATTCATACAGTTTGGTTTCCTTCAATCGATTTTTAGAGGGTCGACAATGACGGATCATTGATACGTATGTAATATCACAGGTTTTATAGGCGTATATACGTAACTGCATACTATCAGAAGTCCTGTTTACCACCATTGTGAACTAAAATCAGTCTTTGGAAACATATACTCGTACACGTCCTAACCGACCTCAGCAGTTTAAGGTCTCGTAAAATACCCAATTATTAAATAATTAATGTGATCGCATTACCTTCTTACGTAATGATTAGAATAATGAACATCTCATATTTCTAATGTAATAGAACATAGACCTCGAGCCAACTAAAACCTGAAATAATATTTTTTTTATTTTCTTGTAACTTTTTTGTAAAAATCAGAAGCAAAGATGAACACCAGTGTCGTCGGCGTAGCAAATACACGCAACGTCTAAATCTCTAGAATAATCATTCTTCCACCAGCCTCAATATCTTAATGGTGACCTTCAACACACCGTCGATCCACCTTACTTAATTTTTCGATGGTTGTCAACCATTCTCGGTTGCATAGCCGATGGCCATTATAATAGTTACATAATATAAAACATAGTCATTTTCCGTTATCTGTCTGTCGTACGTAACATATTTTGATTTGTTTTTTTTTAAATAGATAGATACGTAATATACTAAGAAAAACCACGACAAATGTTAGAATTTTCTTATATTATGTGGTAAATAAACACATTATTTACGCTTATATTGCAAACATTGGCTGAACCCGACGAGATAGATCAAAACAATGAACTACAGAATTGAACATTTTAAAAAGGTCAACCGAAAAGTCCACATTAGTAAATGTCCATCTCTTAGGAACTTACAGTAACTATATTTTATCCTTATTTTACCAGTGCAAAGCCGGGATGGGTAGTAATAAATAATTCACATACAACATCTCGATCATTGACCTGATTCTGAGATAAATTGCTTGAAGCACTTCTGTTTCGGTCATCAAACAATTGAAATATGTTGTTGAATCACAAATACTTAAATTCATATTTTAAATTCAAACGTAGAACAAAAACAAAAAAACATCTTACAAATATTGGTCTTCCACCCACCCGGGTTTTGGTCACGGGTTACATCCCCAGATTTGGATTAAGCTCAAAACCTTTGGCGAACAAGATACCGAATGCGTTATCGGGCCCAAGCAAAGGTCAATCTTTTTTATATATTCTTACTGTCAACTTACAAGAGAGAGATTATTGTATAATCACGGGTACACTCTCACCTATTTTTACCGCCAAAAAGCAAGTTTCCGCATTTATGTTATCTGTTTTAAAGAGTGGTAGAGGCTGTGTAATTACTGGGTAAATGTGACATGGCATCTTCTGTTTATAAGGTTGTCGACACATTAGTGCTATCTTTGAAACAAAGCGTAATTTAGGCTTATATTATTATATCACGCTAAGCTTAATAGAAGCGGAGTATCAATCAAATGTGTGGCAAAAATGGGCGGGAAATAGACGTTTTGAGGAAAATATCACGCGGTCGCGAGCACAGCTGTAATATTGTAATTGCAATGGATATTTGTTACTCTTTTACTCTGGAACAGCTGAACCGAATCAGATACAATTTGGCACAGGTATTATTGTTAGTCTAGAATAAGATCTTGCATAGTTTAGTGTTCAACCATTAAGCGGACCGTACGATTTTTTTATGACTTAGTTATTTCAAAAAAACTAAACAACTTAGTTTGTTCCGGTATCTTTAGTTCTCCGGTAATTGTTAACATTCCTGGATACACCAAACTAAACGTCTATAGGTTTGATGAGCGAGTACTTCATTAGGGACCTGTTCGTTGCCAATCTGCTTCTAATCTGTGAAGACCATACCTGAAGGTCTCAATACTGTCTTATATAGAAAAACTTAAATCATACGTAAAAATAATAATGTGTTACGGGTGGAAGTGCGCTTCTTTAATTAACTTGCTGACAATTTTCTTTTAATGATGTATTGTCTTGAATAGAATTAAGGGAAAAGAAGAGTTAGTATAACCTAGGTGAACATACCTTAACGAGGTATTAGAGGTTTTAAAGAAAAACCAAGTTAAAAGTACCAAGAATAAACGAGCGTGTATGAAAGGACTAATGCAAGTAAAGGAAGCGAGAGAGGTATGCCAAGATCATAGTGAGTGGGGATCCATAGGCTCTGCCTACCCCGATGGGACATAGGTGTCATGTATTTATAGATTAGCCTGAAGGCTTATAGAAAGGTAGGTCGTAGGTTCGATCCCCACCCTGGACAACTATTTATATATGGATATTTGTGGGTGTTACAAATATGTAATGAAGTATTATATTTGTGATTCCTCCGTTGTCTGATGTCAGTAACACAAGTGCTTTATGCGACTTAGCTATTTTCTTTCGGACTAAACTATTGTTGGATAACTCAGACGTCAATTCCAGTGCCACTGAACAAGAGGGCGGAGTCAATCATTTGTGAGAGACCTTGTGCTTGTATTCACTTGTATGCCCCGCGGTGACGACCATGCGTGTAGCTACGGTTGCCCCCGCAGTGCACGACCGTAGCTAAACCACAGGAATCGACGGCGATCACCCGAGGGCGCCTCTAAAGTCCCGACTCAGTTCGTAGTCAGGTCAATGTATGAGATGTTACATGTGATTAATATTTTTATATATTATTTCCTTTTTTACGTTAAATATGACAAAACGTTTATTCTAGTCATATCCCTTTTTCGTTAAAGTCGGTGAGACCCGTCAGTGAGCAGCATTTGCCTTTTATATACCAAGTTTAAAGTTGACGTTCACCGTCCCTTTTCATACAAAGTTGTTAGATTAATCACGAATTTGTTTCAAAAGCTACGGTTATTTTAGACTTTGTGAAGTTGTATTAAATTACATGTTGTGTGTTCAAGGTTGACTTTGAAATTTTACCTTTAGTTTACGCTTTGAAACACACAAGGTAATTTTAATCAAACAATAACCTCTTTATTTAAGTAGTATTATAATCATTATTAAAAATATTGAACCATTTGTATATTTATATGGTTCTATCAGTATACTTATCAAAAATATATCAGGGAGTTATCATGAAAACCATAAAAAATTTTAAAGACTAAATTTTATTAATCCATTCTGGATAATATTTGCCCTAGGCGCAGTCACTTCATCGTAACTTTGGCATTTGCACGGACTATCTTACAGATTTTGAGTACGCAATGAGACTATGCAAATTAGACCGTCAGGGTCGTGTTTATTCTAAATATGAATATACTTTGGGAATACTAATTTTACTACTAGAGCATCCGCGGTTTTACCCGCGTAATTCCTTCGTTCGAATAAAAAGTAAAAAAAGTAACCGAAGTTATTACTCGAGATATAAGAGATACGCCAGTGCATTTTCGTTGAAAAAAATACGTTTATAGTACCTGTAAGGGCAGTGTCGAAGATTAAAAAATTTGTTTTAGAATCGGCCTACATGAATAATACGTATTTAATTGTTTATGTATTGATATTCCTATACCTTGCCGTTTGGTACCGGCAGAGAATAGTACCTCCCGCTGCACCAGGTGTCGTAAGAGGTGACTGAGGTACCAGAACCGACAGATTGCGGTATATTCATCCGGAACAGTGCAGCTCTAATGCTCAGAGTGGGGATGGGCAGCAGGATCCTCGTCGCGAAAGCTGCGCTCTGCAATTGCCAACACGCTTGCCCAGCGCGGCAATTTGGGTAAAAGACCACCTTTCTTGGAGAGGCCTATGTACAGAAGTGGACTTTCAATGGGTGGTATGATGATTCCTATACCGAAGATCCCTTTCTGTTGAGACACTCTCAATACAAAATGAACTACAATAAAATACTAATCGTCTAATAAAATGATATTCAAAGTTTCTTTTTATTACAATTTATTAAAAATATAGCTTTAACTTCTAATTAGTGGGATGTTAAACCAAAATATTTTATTATAACAACCATAATTTTAGTCTTCTTTGCATTCATTTTCATACCTTTTCTTTTAGAGAAATCTTGCATAATTGTTACCATTTCTTGCTACTTTTCAGCTTACGATGCTGACATACTCGAGCGTAAAGAAAAACTTTTAATGAGTAACCCACCCATGCTCTACTTTTACTGTTTTTCAAATCTGACAAACAGTTGTCCATAAATAAGTTGAAAAACCAAGGCGATGTTACATGCACATCCCTGTCTAACATCTCTATGGTGATCAAAAAGGAGGGAAGCCTGACAAGTTGTGAATATGTTATCGATGACATGAAAGTTGAACATGTGAATGTGTTTGTGTATCTGGGAAGTGTTTCTCCGAGTGATCGAAAATATGAAGGCGATATTGAACCGAGAGTGATAGCTGGAAAGGTCGAGCCTTACACGCTTTTACGGGCAGTCAAAACTAGTCAAAAAGGGCACGACTGACTGTTTTAAACTGACAGAGATATGCTATGATCATAGCTAATGGAGATCTGTAGTCTCTGCCTAACCCGATGGAACAGAGGCATGATGTATTTATGTATGTAAGTGTTTTTTTACAATATAAACATGGAAGGTAGAACCAAATTCGGTGCGTACCTTCCATTTGCATAACAAACCCAACACCGAAGAGAAAAACAAAATGGAATCACAGACAAAAAAAATAACGTGACGCACATAATTTTTATCAGACGATTAGATAGTGCCGCATTACTCAATTAATATATATAGTAAATTAATACTTTGGACTGATAAGACGTTTAATATAAACCACGTTATCTCGAGTGTTTACTGATCCTGAATTAAAGTTATTGATAAACGTGCGTCGTGATTTTGCCACAGATAATATTTTATTTCTGAATTTTCCGGACAGCAGCTTTCAAGCGAATTGGCCAAAATTTTCCATGTAAAATCTTCTCGCTGCACCAGAGATGGAGCTGGGCATAGTGTAGCACAAATGTAACAGGACGGGGACAGGAATCAGTATCCTCACCCCGGAGTTATGCTCTGCCATTTCCAGTATGTATTCACGCGATCTGACTGAATCCGCAGAATCGCACTGGACAGAGGCCGCATACAACTGGAGATTACTTGGGAAGGTCGATGTTGAGCAGTGGACGTCTTATGGCTGATATAATGATGATGATAATTCACTCGTTTTGTACTGGGCTATTACCACTGACGTCCTACGACAAATAATAACATATGTAATAAAACTTTTTTTAAAGGATTTGAAACGCGGTTAATTTAACTTGAAAAATTGTTTGTTTGACGTTTCAGTTACCTTGCGGCAACTATTCTCAAGATTGACAAAAGATGATGAAGGTAGCAATTATAAATTTCTAATCCTGACTCAGTGTTTTTTGTCAATTTTGGAAACAGTTGCCGTAAGTTAACCGGAAGTCGGAACAAGAAACCTATAAAGTTAAATAAACCGCGATTCAAAACCGTTAAAAACGTAGTTTTATTAAAAGTAAGAACGCGAAAATATTAGTAAATATTATAACATTACATGTATTGTTTCAGGTGTAATGATTTATTAGTGTTTATGGTGCACAACAAAATCACGAGTACATATAAACTTGAGAAAGCTGAAAACCAAGGTCAATGTTTGATCGAACAACTGAGCATACATTCGGACTCAAATATCGGTTGGCAAATAGAAAAAGATTAACTGATCTCAGATAGAGCCTCCCTAAGAAGGTATGATTTTTGCTCATTATTACTGAAAGCAATCGTAGGGAGTAGCAGCTTTGCGACGGTAATACTGCAGCCCATCTCTGTCTTGTTGCATTTGAGCTATGTTTTCGGTGGATATACCGCCATCCATCGGTTACTTCAGTTGCCTTTTACTCCACGAATATATTATAAGGACCAACATCATATTTTAAGGTTATTGATCAAGAATATGTTTAAATATATTAACACAATACATGGCGTATAAAAAAATTAAATCTACACTACTAGACATAGGCCTCCCTATGAAAGAGGGGATGTTGCCCATAATCGCAAATCGCAGAGCGCAGCTTTCGCAACGGGGATTCTACTGCCCATCCTCTCCCTGTGCATTTGAGCTGCAATGATTTGGGTGGATATAGCGCCATCTGTCGGTTCTGGTACCTTAGTCGCCTTTTACGACACTTAGTATAGGGAAAGGTACTATTACTCTGCCGGTACCTCACGCCGTGTTGTTTTGTAAATACATTTTTATTAATATTGCATACCTGATGTGGGTACACTGTTGTTACATAGTCCAGCCATATGATGATATGCCCCGCCCTGTTGCATTTGAGCTTCACTTCTTTGGGTGGATATACCACCACCTGTCTGTTGAGGTACCTCAGTCGCCCCTTGCGCCACCTGATACAAGAGAGATACTATTCTACTTTGGCGGTACCACATGGTACAATATATTCTATTTTATTATTTTCCCCTCAACAAATGAAACATTACGCACACAAGCCGCTGTATAAAATGCAAATTTATACCTTAACTTCTATTGTTCTATCAAAGCTTAATTTGTTCAAACTATGTATTATCTATTTTATATTTAAAGATATTTAGAGATTGTTTTGGTATTTCAAAATTGTGCAAAGTCTTAGTTATTCAGATTAATGACATTATTTTAATGTACATGATAACGACATTATTCTGACAACTACTAATGTATGAAAAAAATTCAAAAATAGAATAGGTTATATTCTATTTTTGAATTTTTTTCATTCTTCAATCATGCAATCTGGTATAACGGACGAGCATACTGCGCCATTTAAAAATAAAATAAATCCTTGACACTGTATCGGAGATGAAAGAATTAGTAAACAGTAAATGAAGAAAGTTGAGATTGCTGTTTCAAAGCATTTTCCGTGTCTCACTGGCGGTTCAGTAAGGCTCTGTTAATTAGAAAATGCGAAAAATAAACAAGTTACATCCCTTACAAATATTTGGGACGCCATAAGGTCGCAGGGTGAATTTAAGCAATTTTTACGCCGTCCAAGTAATTACTTGCTACTTTAAACCTGAATTTGTATGAAAATCCACGCGCCAAGTCGTGAGTTTGATCATTATAGACATTTATATTGTACACTTTTTGGTTTGGTCTGTGTCTGCGTGTAATTAATATATATGTGGGTAGATGGTAGTGTTACTATTTTGTGCGCCAATGGTCGCAGGCTCTATCATTTTCGAGGATATATGTTTGAGTATGTAATATATCTATTAAAATATTATATTTGTGATTATCTATTGTCTGATTTCCATAAAATCACAGGTAAGCGAATTATTCCGAAGTTGGGTCTATAATATTGTAATGTGAATATGTATTTGATTATTATATTTGTAATTTCTTTGTTTCTTGATTTCCAAAACACAAATTTCGTGTCAGCTACTTAATTTGCGAGTCAATTCAATGTATTAAAAAGGAGATAGTTATCGGTATAGGGTCGTAGCTAAATAATGACTTTATACATTTGCTTGGTTCTGAGTCGTGAAGTACCGGCAGAGTAGAATAGTACAATTCACTGCACCAGGGGTCGTTAGGGGACTAAGGTACCAAAACCGACAGATGGCAGTCCATCCGAAACTCCTACGTTGGCCAACAAGCTTGCCCAGCGAAGCAATTAAGGGCAAATTCCTCCGTTCTTGGAAATGCCTACCTCTAACAGTGGACTTCCAATGGCTGGTACGCTGGTGCTGGAAAATAATACCTCAATTTATGGTTTAAAGGCTTAATAGTGTTGTAATAAGGGATACTAGCAATATAAGCCTAGTGCAGCCATCTATGTTCATTGCTATGTAAATAAAAGTAAGTGTAAGTAAAATAATTAGATATTTAAACATTCATTGCTATGTTATTGTACGTAACGTTGTTTTATTTTATGTTTTGAGCCGCTCACCCATATTTCGTGATTCAGACATAATTTTGTAGATTTAGCAAATAATAGTCATTATAGTTATCGAAGTTAGCGAGTGTTTTTCGTAATTCAATATACACTACTGACAAACAGTTTGGAAGCACCTGTATTGTTTAGTAAAAAGTTATAGCAAATGATAATAACTAATTTTATCCATGTTGTAATATGATATTATGTTATTTTAAATTAATTTACTACATTTAAAATAATCGTAGTGGTCTTTTTGAAATCATTTTTTTGTAAAAATAACTAAAACACAATTTTTCCTATAACTTTGTAAAATTTGCTGAGAACCCTCTAATTATTTTTTTGGTTGTCGGTATTTATTGAAAAGTGTGTTGAGGATAGTGGTTAATTATTTCTATGCAATTTAACAGATTTTTTCTGTTTTAACAACTCTTTTAAAAATACCAATATCTTCAGTATTTTGTGTATAAAATGGGAAAAGGAAAACAGTTACCAATTGAAATACGTTCAGATATTATTGTTTTCAGTAATGAAGGCTTTTCGGAAAGATGTATTGCGAAAAGACTAGGTGTATCACCTAAAGGTGTCACAAAGGTGTCAAGGTCACAAAAAGGTATAACACATAATACACTTGCGAAACACCGTGAAACTGGCAGTTTGAGGGACAGAAAACGGAGTGGAAAACCAAAAGTTACTTCTGCAGCAGAAGATAGAATTATAGTAACAACTTCAAAGCGTAATCGTCGACGTACAGCACCGTAAATTACTCGGGAGTTGAATAAAACGCGAATCAAAAAAGTGCCAATTTCTACTGTGAGGAATCGCCTTTCAACAGTTGGTCTTTACGGTTATGTGCAGTAAAATACCATTACTACGAGCAATACATAAGGCAAAACGGTACAAACTATAGACATTGGAACAATCGAAAACTGTACTATGGACGGATGAATAAAAATTTTAAGTTTTTGGGTCTAATAGACGAGTCTTTGTCCGCCGCAGATCCCATGAAAGAGTATCTGAAGACTGTTTAGTATCATCGGTAAAACACGGTGGTGACAACGTGCTAGTCTGGGGCTGTTTTGCTAAAACTATTGTCGGAGATCTTGTTAAAATTGATGGGATCATGAGGAAAGAGCAGTATTTGAAAATATTAAAGGATCATGCTGTGCCCTCAGGATCACGTATTGTAGGTGAACCATTCGTGTTTCAACAAGATAATGATTCCAAACACTGAGCAAAAGTATGCAAACCCTTTTTAGAAGAACAGGAATCGAGAAGTATGCTACCAGACCTATCTCCTATTGAAAAATAATGGGATGAATTGGATCGAAAAGCTAAAGAACGTTTGACACAGAGCGCCAGAGAACTGTGGCAATATCTACAAGAAGCTTGGAAAGAAATTAGCGCCGGACACTTAAATAAATTACTGGAGAGAATGCTTAGAATCTGCCAAGCTGTTATAAAGGCAAAAGATGGTCATATAGACGAAAATAAATTATAAATTAATTTTGTGATTAATAAATAAAGATTTGATTTTATTTTGAAGTTTGACTGCTATCTTATCAAGTACCTGATAATTCTTAATTGAATAATACATATATCTTGGCTTATTTCTAAAATAGTTAGGGGTATTAGAAGTACTTTCAAACTTTTTGTCGGTAGTGTATATATATATATAACGGCTTTTAAGCGCGATATGTCACTCTCAACTATTTCTACCGCCTAAAAGGAGTATTTGCTTACTAAAATTATCCGTAACGGACAAAATAAACCGCATTTACACTTCATTTTTTTAAAAGTCGCCTGAAAGCCAGTAGATTCGTTAACAATTTCCTTTATACTCAAGCTATTCGAGGATATGTTGTCAAAAATTCGTGTGCTAAAGTAAAATGCCAGCTCTGCTGCGCATCTAAATTTGACTTTAACTAGTTACATTAAGGTTCACATCAGGTCGTTTTAATTTAACATTTCCGAAATTCATGCGGCTACATCTCATTAACGTGTAGCAGAAGAACCAACAATTTCATTTTAACATTGCGTTATACATTCAGTAATACAGAACAAATTCGTTAGGAAATTTCTTAATATTAAAGCAGCCATATTCAAGCGCTCGGGGTAGTTTTTTTAATAGACTAGGTCGACAAACACGCATACAGCCTGCGTCATATTAAACGTCACAACAGCCCATAGACGCTCTTATTAACTAGAATATCATTAGCACGTTGCCAACCTTGCGACAAGAAAATATTATGACACGTTACCCAGTTATTTTACTGCCACTCTCACCCTTCAAACCGGAAAGCAATAATGCGAAGATTGCTAATTGGCGGCATAAATAGGTGAGAGCGAGGTCCCGATGCAGACGAACGTTGAATGATGTCTACCTAATGTTAGTTAGTTAGGGAAACTAGTTTCGTCTCTGTAAATCTAGTAGTGAATGTGCCACAGCTGACAAATACCTCAATATAAAACTGTGAGTCAGGTATTAAACCATGCAGGTTTAATATCTGACTGACAGCTTAGACACGGCAGACTTATAGGATAAGTAACGTTAATGAAAATCAGAATCATTAAAGAAATGGTTGCAATTTTCAATGAGGCGCGCTCGTTCTATAGAATAGAACATGCGTGATAAATGAAGTACGCTATACTGCCTAAAAATAGAACCTCACAAAGCAAGCTTTGTGTTACGAGGGGAGAATAAAGCACTGATTAAAAAACTGCTAAGAGTGGGTTGTTGCACGCACTAAATTAAGCACATAGATATAAAGTACACTAGCAGACCCGACAGACGTTGCATTTTTAAACAGATTAGAATGTCTAACAAAGTATGAAGTGAAAGACATATAACATAGATAAAAAGACCTATATACTGATCCGACCTGAGACCTATATACTGATATAGGCCCGGTCAGGGCCGACTTATGAATCTAAACAGTAAGGGCGCCGCCCACGCGCATATAAAATTCATTGAAATCGGTACAGCCGTTTAGAAGAAATTTATATATATTTATATATGTATACAAATTTCTTCGTAAGTATGTCGGTATATATATGTGTATATAGTATACGTACACGGTGTGTGTGTGTGTGTATATATATATATATATTAATATATACAAACACCATATACTTTATTAATTATATCATATATACTAACAGATTATCTTAACCAAATGTATGTAATGTTGTAAGTATTTATTAAAGTGACCCTTAATTTTGTGCTTCAAAAAGTATATACATATAAGCGAAATCCATGTAGTGTTGTCTGCCCTAGTCTCAGAGTGTAATTCAAGTCCGTGTAGGCGTGCAGGGGCGAAGTCAGCCAGAAAGCCGAAGCTGCGGTAGTGAGCGTAAAATCTGCGATGATAAGCTCGCGTGTGATCACCGGAGTCATGTAACCAGTATTTCTTTCTATATGGGAAACGTATTTTTTGAAAACGAAATCGTCTAATATTCATATATTTATTAAAGGTTGAGTAAGACTACAAAATATATTAAATGAAGATATATATATTTGAATATCGGATTAAATGATATATAGACATATTGATGTTAATCGTGTTTTTGGTAAAATCTAAATATAGAAAACAAAAAACATGGCAAAACGTTTGCGGGATCATGAAATTAGTACAAAAAGAATCGGATTTAAAATAGGTACCCTACATTTAGTAAAAAGCTGTTAGATATAATATTAAAAAAGTTATTTTCTACTTAATACTAAAGAATCAATGTATAATAACTTAACAAACATTTAAACAATAGAATCAAGTTTCAACTAACCTTGTAATTTTCAAATCACCGGGGCTCCCTACCGGTACTACAGTATATACTGACATGATTTATTTAGTATGAATGAGCTAAAGCTTTTATAAAATTAAGAAATCGAGAAACCATATACTAATGTGTGTATTTTGCATGTGTATTACTTATATGTATTATACTTTTTTGAATATATATATGGATATGATATGGAATAACAAACATTTTGATTTAATTTATATGTATAAATATTTTAAACACTTGTTTAAAATATTTGATAACCTCTCAAAGATCTTTCCTCAGACATAAGGGCTCAAAGCCACTTGTAACCGTCTTAAAATGACAATAAAAAATAACATGACAACATAAAAAATTAACAGTTTATTTTTAACACTGTTTAGAGTGCTGTTTTAAATGTGTTACTCTGTGGCTTATTATTTAACATTAATGAGAAAGATTTTGTTAGTAATTGTGCGTATAATTATTTAGTTCAATGTTAAATAAATCGTCCCTGATTTAGCCTCAATAAATAAATACAGTACCAAATATAAAATAAAGACAACCTAGTACTCTGCAAAATCTCAGAGCATATTTTGCTACACTAGCAATGATGGTCCATTGTTCTAGTCAGCGAAGCCAGCACACACATGAATCTCCCATGAAGATATTTCTCTTTTAGGAGTAAAAGTTTATTATATATCCTTCCTTGTAAAATTATTCGCTTGAGTAAGTGAAGCGTAAAGATGTACTATGTTAAAGTGGGTTTGCGTTTTATTTGAATCGGATTGGAATTTTCTGATTAGATTATTTTTTCACAGATAGCGCGTTTTAAAATCGCTTAACGCCATCTATTGGTTTTTTTGTAGTACTAAAATTCTAAACGTTTATATATTAGCAGCGTCATTTAAAGTAAATCTCACGAAGAGTACGAGAGTACATAGAATGCTGGATATGTATTATATGTATATATGTATGTTTATTATTGTGTATGTATGTACTAAATGCACCCACCTTTAACTTTATTTATATCCAAAGGTTGCCTGTAGGAAATTGCATTTAGCGATAAGGCCGCCTCTTGTACCTTATATTCCATTTTTTTATGTTCTTGTGTTGTTTTCATTGGTGTACAATGAAGAGTATATTATTATTATTATTGTAAAAGGTAGCGTATTTTCTCTCACAAACTTTCAAGAAGATTAGTTGAGCAAATAAATCGTGAAGACAAACTAACTTACTTTCGCACTTCTAATATTACTTGAGATCTTAGCAACAATGTAAGGTATGCAGTCTTAGTGTAAGATTACTTAAAATATTGTCTCATGAGGGATTTTATTTCATGAGAAATTGAGGAATACCCACAACACCCAAAACGGATGTATGAAGAGTGCTAAAAAGTACTATACACAAAGCTCTATCGATAAATGCAAGTAGTAAAAATATTTTCCATAGCAACACCGGCATTCACAGCCTCCCATAAAATCCCTTTCTTAGAAAACGGCTCGATAAGGGTCAGATTTTAGTGTAAAGGTATTTGGGTGTTCTGGAAATTCCTGTGCTCTTCTCGTTTCAGCTTAATACTTTGTTTTAGGGGCCTGTATTAAAAGGTTAATATTTTTTGCGAGGCTTTCAGTTGAATCTATACAAATATAATAGAGCAGAAGGGACAGATAAGTTTGTTTCGATTATTGCCGTAATCTCAGGAACTCTTTGTTGGGACAAAAAATATAATTGTGCGGGATAGTCCATTTATCCAGAAATAATTCATACTATACAACATCACGCTGCGAACAATAGTAAATTAATTGAAAAAAAAATTACGAACATCAATAGAAATTGTTCAAAAAACAGGAAAAAGTTCTTTTTTGAGAGCTATGCTCGCTGCGTTGCGTACGCTCCGTAAATGGTTTTAATCATAGCCATAAAAAGTCCACTGTTGGACGCAGCCCACTCCAAAATAAAGGGAATATTTGCCCATAATTACCGCGCTAGGTAGGCATGGTGGCAATCGGAGAGTGCAACTTCGTGACGAGGATCACCATCATTACAGCCATTGGAAGTCTACTGCTTGACTTAGATCTCCCTAAGCAAGAAGGAATATTTGCCACGCAATCGCAGAGCAGCTTTCGCGACGGGAATGCTGCTGCCCATCCCCACCCTGTGCATTTAAGCTATACTGAATCGGATTGATATACCGCCATCTGTCGGTTCTGGAACCTTAATCACCTCTATTCTACGCTAACAATTTTACTTTGTCAGTACCTCACGACAAAAATGGGAAATATGCAGGTTCGAGTCACGTCCGTCACATAAATATCATATGTAATAATATATAATTATACCCATTTTTATTCTGAAATATTTTATTTTATACTGCAATATGTTAATTATTATAAGTATTGTTTTACAAGTTAAACTATGAAATTATTTTAGTTTTGATACTAAAATTTCCCATGACCACGGCATCACGCGTTAATGGCTGGATCGATTTTGCTAATTATTTATTGGTAGTTCGTTTAGCAAAATTATTTCATTACACGGTGGCTAATAAGCCAACGTGTATTGAATTAACTCTGTTATCAATCTGCCTAATATAATGCATTAATTAATTTAATGATCGTAACGATATTGTGAGCCTCTGTGTGGAACGTACAATAGAAGTATCTGCTATGTAGTTAGAGCAGTTTATTGTTGTATGCATCTACAGACCGCCCTTGAGCAATTTTAATAATTTTGTATTACAAATGGAACAGAACTTATTTAAATTATCAGTAGAAAGCAGATTGTTGTGTGTGGAGACTTTAATATTAATATTCTAGAAAATTGTTTTATATCTTTGAAATTAATCAGTCTCTATAAATCATTTAATCTGATTTGTTTATTTGAGGAGCCCACTCGAATCTCTGCTGCTAGTGCTACCTAAATAGATAGTGTGTTTCCTAATTTAATGAAACAAAGTAAAATAATTAAAATTTGGTAATTCATCGGATCCTTCAAATTTTAAACCGATTTCTGTACTAAAGATCTTTAGTAAAATATCTGATAAGTTCTGAAATAGCTACTAAAACACCTTTATAAGAACAATTTATAACACAATAAACAATTTAGTTTTACTATTAGTCGCTTAACAACTGATGGCGGTGTTGAGCTTATTAATATATATATTTTCTGCGGTTTTTCCAAGGAATTTGATTGCGTGCACCTCGAAACATTGATCAGTTAATTACACCAAGTTAAGTTAAGTTTCCTAGAACCTTATTTATCTCAAAGAACTAGAACACAGAAGATAGTAAATGGCCAACGTTCCCCTGGGTCGGTGGTTACAATGGATGTACCACAAGGCTCTATATTAGGACCATTCCTTTTTCTTATTTATATAAATGACTTACCTCATGTTGCAGACCACAGCGATATAGTTTTGTTACAGGTGATATCTCACTTTTATTCAAAGTTAAAACACGGCAAATTTCCTATAACGATATAAACAATGCCATATGGAAATTAGTAAATTGGTTTAACGTAAACATCCTGCTATTTAATGAAAATAAGACTAAATGTGTAAAATATATTACACCTAATGTTATACAATCCACTTCTACTATAGTTGTAAAGAATGCGGTACCTTATATAGTGGGTCTCGCCAATAGACTGTGCTCTGCAGCTTTTGCAATATATAAAATACGCCAAGTTACAGACGTTGAAACAGCTCATTAAATTTATTTAAGTTACTTTCATAGCATTATGTCTTATGGTATACTGCTTTACGGCTGTGTGTGAAGTGAAGGCAGTGGATGTTAGCATAATATTTTCTGGAGAAGGAAACGATTTACAAAATGCCACCAACAGACTCGCTTAAAGATAAATTTATGAAATGACTATACTTGTGTAAATTAAAAAATATATATTTAATGTAAATTATTGTAATGTACGTATACTGTCAATATATTTACAAAAACATTATGTATGTCTATAAGACCTAGAAAACTTCAGGGAAAAAGTGACATGCATTATGTTTTAATATTATCTTATAACGATGACATACGGCGTGATTGATAAATTCAAAGCAGAGCATCATGATCATTATACCAGGTTTTCGAAGTTTACTGCTGGACAGAGGCCTCGCCAAGAAAGGTGGTTAATATGGTTTCAGTTTTATCTATACTAATAATATAGAACTGATGGAATTGGAAGTTTGTTTCGTTGAATGCCGCAATCTCAGGAATTATTCGTTGGAACAAAAAAATATAATTGTTTGGGATAGTAGATTTATCTAGGCCGATTTCAGGTGTTATATATATATATATATATATATATATATATATATATATATATATATATAACACCACGCAGCGAACACTAACAAATTAGCTAAAAAAAAATTACGAACATCAATATAAATTGGTACATAAACAGAAAAGATATTCCTTATTGAGGGGGGGTTTGTGGGGATCGAATCCACGACCTCTGGTACACAAGGTAGGAAGGTCATTGCCATAAATGTATTACGTCATTTCACTACGTAGTCCACTGCTAGACATAGGCATCTCCAAGAAAGGAGGATTTTTGCCCAAAATTGCCGCGCTGGTCATGCGTGTTCCGTCATCCCCGCCCTGTGCATTTAAGTTTAACTATTTTGGATGGATATACCGCCATCTGACGGTTCCGATACCTTAGTCGCCTGTTAAGACACCAGATGCAGTGGGAGGTACATTCTACTCTGCCAGTACCTCTTCCAGTATGGCCGTGAGATAAATATATATGAGAAATATTCTTAATGACATTTTTAAAAATGGTCGTCTTGTGTAGAAATAGATAGTATAATAAAAACATTAGACATGTTAAAAATTATAATTTAATCATAAAAACTAAAACAACAATGGCAATTGAGTTAATGAAATTAAAATACAGCTATACATAAACAATATCTTTTAAAGATATCAATTAATTATATTTTCATTATATACATAATCGCTTAGGTACATCTTTTAAATTGAACAAATGAAGATTCTAATATTTTTGAACATTACGCATTCAGTGCACATAATAAAACTACTCTTTTAACAGTTTTAAAATGCCTTGAGAACGGATGGAGAAAAGTAACAAAAATGTCAAACAAAAAATGTAAAAATTTCAATAAACCGTGTTGTATATAGCTGTTAGCAGAGAAGTTTCAAAATGAAGCTTAGTCAACTAATATTTGAAAAATTAACCAGCTATCACAATTTTAACATTATAAAGTCTGGTAAGTTACTGATCGTGGTCAAAGTTAAATTCTACATTGTCATATGTTTCCAGATTTTTTTTATCTATGGCACAAACACTGTACATATTTATATCCTAGCTGGTTTCCCACGTCTGCAGGTAAATGTACTAAAAGTTAGTTACTCTTTATAACACCAGGTATCTTCCAGTGAAAATCCTGATCAAACCCATCCACCAGGTTTCACAATTAGCTGAACTATACAGGCAAAGGAAAAAAGTAAGCTTCGTACTTTTTAATCTAATTCTAACTTTCGCGCAACAAACAAATATGTATTACAATATATATGTATATACAACAATTAATAAGACACATTATGAAGGATACTTAAGAGGAGCATTCCGTTTTTGGAATTTATGGAAGTCAAACTGTACAGTGTAACTCAATTAACTATTTCTAAAGACTGAATAGAAATAGACAAAAAAGTCCACAATTTAAAGTAAATTAAATTACAAGTAAATTTTTCTTATTATTAAAAATAAAGCGGATTGTCTGCAGGATTTATTAGATTTCACAAAAATGTAAAATACGCACCAAAATTCTACTTATGATCAGCACGCTTGATTAAAAATACCCTACACAAGCGGTTGCAAACCAACCAACTAGACAGTACTGTTGTGAAATTAAACAGAGGCAGGCCGCACTTTTCAATAGTTTTATTTGAACGCTTTTTTGATACAATTCATAAATATGAAAAATACACTTCCGGACTTTCATCAATATATTTCTATAGTATTTGAATCTAACAAATTAATTCTGCTAAATAACACAAGGGTAAATAATATTTTTTGAGATTGAGGCCTTCTGTAAATATCGCGTCATTAAAAAATTCGAAGATAGCATGCAATTAAAATTGTGACGTAGTAGAGTATATAGTTGAAGTTAAGCAACTGTCGCAATGATTAGTATTTTGATGGGTGACATAACAAAGTTTGGAAGGTGAATTAAGCTGTTAATTTTGACTGCATTTGCTGTTCTAAAACCCACCAATGTTATTATTCACACAAAGAATTCACAAAAAATAACTTTTCATTGGGGAAAAATAGCTGATAAAGAAAACATTTCTGGCCTCAAGAAGGATTGTGTAATTACTGCTAATTGATATTTTAGAATAAGATATAGGTAGTGTAAACGCTTCCAAATCGATACGCATTAAGAATTTCTTTTGAAAAGTATCAGATTTCAGTGACACCTTTTTTATATATATTAAATTAAATTATAATTTATTTTGTCTGATGTCATCGAGTCTTGTATATTTTGCTTTTATTACCTTAGATACTTTGTGATTATATTTGTCAAACCCTAATTATCATTTTATCCATAAACATTTTCGGATCTGATAAAAATATTTATTGCGTATAGACTGCATATACTAGGTCGGTTCCCTGAGGATAAAGCCCCGTGTTTGTCGAGTATTTACATGTTATGAGCACTTCGCTCACACATGCGTATGTGTGAATAAAAATATAACTACATTTTTACATAATATTTTACAATTTCATTTATAATATAGCAAACAATTTCACTTATAATATAATAAATGTTAAAGCATTTACAATAGGCTGTTTGCTAAAACTACGATTATTCGTCTTAAAACAAAAAAAAATATTTACATGCAAATGTTCTACATTTATTTATAAATTATTGCAAAGACTGTTCAAAAAGCTACTTACATTTTTATCATCAATCACTATGCAATGTATTCAAAAATATTTGTTAACTGCATATAAGTACATAACCAAACAAATGAAAAAAAAAACAATTGTAATCAAACAATTCATTGAAGATGCCATCCTATAAAATGAACTCATTTAAATATCAAACTCACAATATATATATGTATACACCATAAGGACCAATACCTTTAATACAATGTTCCTGCACTAAATAACACCTGCGATCAAATAGTGTCACAACGGGTAAAATGCAACATCATTTCTTTTATTTGATGTCGCAAATAAACAACTTTTTTTACGATCACATTGAGATAAATCAAAATAATGTAATACAATATTGTACACCAGAAAAAAGTCCACAGAAGTCCAAACATCTTTTAGAGTAACGATTTTTTATCATCATTGCACCTACCATCGATTCCTAGTATCGAACTAAAAACAACTCTAGAAGAGATTCGTGTAATTTGTTTTTATATAACTGTGAGTTAGAACACGATAAATAACGCAAAAAAAAGGAAATTAAGCAACTTTGTTAGTTACGAAAACTTTTTTAATCGTTAAAACATGAAACGCGGGCGCGAATTGTGTTACAACGCACCAAAATTTTAAAGCCACTCAACATTTTTAGTATTTACACCACATCTCCTACCCTAACTAGACCCCGAAATAAGTAGCTTAAAGCACTTGTTTTACGGATATTAGATAACAGAGGCTATAATACTTAAATACATATAGACACAGAATAAATATGAATGCTCATCACAATATGTCCTCGGTGTGAATCGAGTCCACAATCCTTTACGCACAAGATGAGGACATTATCAAACGCGCCATCGCGCCCTTTAAACTGCACACATATTGCATTTCACCTGGAAGTACGTGACTTTCACAAGTCGTTCAAACAGTTCTATCAACAAAATCCAGGGTTTGTATGTTCGATGACGCATCTTTTGCAGTACTTCTTGACTGCTCTGTATCCTCTCAATGTTACCGGCGTGTCTTGTATGTTCAGTTGAGTCAGCCCTCGACAATAATACGCGACCGCTTCTAAGCCGTCGTCTCCGACTAACTCGCAGCCCCTTAATGCTAGTTTCTTCAGGTTTGGACAGCAACGGGCTAGAATCTGAAATAAAACATATTTTTAATGACATCCGCGTGGCATAGTGATTTTTAGGAGTAAAATAGGGGAGGTAGCCTTCCTCGATAACTGGATAATTAAACACTAAAAGTTTTTTTTTGGTTCGCTAGTCCTAAATGGGCCAGTGGTTTCTCAGATTAGCGCGTTCAAACAAACAAAAAATTGAAACAAAACGAAACGCAATATGTGTACTATTTTTTGACGAAGTAGCACACAGAAAACTATTAAATTCAAAATAAAAAATATGGCACAAAAATTCCAGATTACAAAACAGACACATTTATTATAATAAAGTAAGTAGAAATCTCTCACCTGCAAACCCGCTTCAGAAACATCTGTAGCACCTAAATCCAAAGCCCGAAGCCTGGAGCACCCTCTGGCAACAGCTTCCACGCCGTCGTCTCCGAGGGCTCCACATCCTCGGGCGTTGAGGTACCTCAGCTTGTAGCACCGCCTAGCCAGCGTCCTGATGCCGGAGTCGGAGACCTGGGAACAAAAGATGATGTTAAAATTAATTAATTCACACGGAAATAATATTGCTTGAGCACTTATGTTACCAACATCATACTAAAGATGAATTGCAAATATATCAAAACTACTCTTTTTAATTAAAAGAGTAGTGAAAGCGTGAAAGTATGAAGAAGATATTTACAAAAAGATATATTTTTTTCACAAAAGTCAAATAACTCATCGAAATGCGCTTAGCGGCCGTGAGGTACCAACGTTATTATCATATCAGCCATTAGAAGTCCACTGCTAGACATAACCTCTGTGATTGCCAACAAGCTTGCCCGGCGCGGCAATTATGGGCAAATTCCCCCTTTCTTGGAGAGACTTATGTCCTTGTAGTGGACTTCCAATAGCTGGTATGATGATAATGATGGTACCTCACGGCTGCGAAGCGTAGTTCGATGAGTTATTTGACTCTTATGAAAAATATATACATATATATTTTTGTATGGGCCTTCAAATACGATGTAAGAGTTCATTAAGAATCACATTCCTAGAGATGACACACAACTAACAAAAAATAAATCAATGACTCTTCTATCGTACTTTTGTTCTTTATAGTTGTTCACTTTCATAGTTGTTTTCTTTGTTTTAATCATATAATTATAAAAAATATGTGGTTTCAAATCAATGACTCTTCTATATGTTTAATTATTTTCATTTAGATTTAAGCCTTGAATGTGCTAATTACCGCCGCCGCCTTTGAAAATACAAACATAAACAAACGAAAATGATATAAAACCCTTTATGACAAATAGTCGGTCATCAGCCACAAAACAAAGATATTTGTTACTCGAAATGTTGGTGACAAATCCGGCAAATCTCTTACTTTAATACATAGATATAATCTTTTAAGGACAGGTTTTATTTTAGATTCACGAAAATGTGAAAATTCGCGTGCCGTAAATATAACTGAAAAATTTTTTAGTCCAAAATATATAAAACAGAATTAAAAAAAAAAATAGGCAGAAACAGAATAAGCAAGATAAGAGAATTCTCCATTGTCTCTTATTCTTACGAAATTATTATACAATTATCCAAAAATACCTTAATCCTATAATAAGTGACCGAACACCATTACAAGTGTATGTATGCATTATTTTGGCGGACCCGATGGCGCAGATGATAGTGATCCTGTCTTGTGCGCCAATGGCCATGGGATCGATCCCCATTCAGGACAAATAATTATATATAAGTTTGTTCTGCATCTAGGTGTTAAATATATGTATTCAAATATATGTAGTATATTTGTGATTCCTCTGTTGTCTAATGTCCGTAGCACGCAGAATCAGAGGACTGAAAAAGAACATTCCGAGCGTCATCTTCGTCAATCATCCTTTATTTTACTTTATAAGTACTTTGAATAGCTATTGAATTGCGATATTCTAAGCCCGACAGGAACAAAACTGTATGATTAATTAAATTTGGTAGAGACCTATTTTGTTTGCCCGTTCTATCATTTCAAATATCGAAAGTTGACTTGAAAACTCTTGTAAGGATTCTATTTCAAATTAATAAAACTATATCTACCCTTTTATTCTGTCTATTGGCTATCAATATATAAGGATTTACGTTGAAAGTGTCGCGAGTAAGGGTTTTTAGAGAATGATATCCAGAAACTTTTTTTTAGATAATTGATTATTTTACTTACACTAAGATTAGATGAAGAATGTTAAGATGATTTGGACATGAGAAGAGGATGAATTATAGAAGGATTGCAAAAGTGATTTATAAAAATAAAATTGATAAAGCTATCAGTAACTTGGTAGATCCTACGCTTGCCAAATTGAAATCGTTAAAAAAAATTGGCACTGGTGCATATTCAACAAGCAGTCGTGTATTATAAAGCAATTTATATTTATTCCTTTGTTTCATAGATTGACCTGACTCCGTGGTACGTCGTTTTAAGCACTCGTGGTACGGACGACAGACAATAAAGGAATTACAAATATAGTACATATTTTGATCACACAGACACAGAACAAACACAGATATCATCATATAAATATTTGTACTAGATGGGAATCGAACCAACGACCACACATAAAATAGGATCACTACTATTGAAAATCAACTGTTTGACATAGGGCTTCAGAAAAAGGAGGAATTTCGCCTATAATTGCCGCACTGTATAAGTGTGTTGCAATCATGCAATCATAAAGCTCAGCTGTACTGACCTGCACTATTTCGAATATGTTATTTTGTTATTCTGTTATTTTGCGAAAGAAATTGGTAAGATTGGGGTACCAAAGCAGACGAAATAATGTCGAAAAAACGGTCTAGAAGGTAGAAGAAGTCGAAAGTCGGTAGAAGGTGACTAAGGTATCGAAACCGACAGGTGGCGGAATCATAATTACCAACTAAGCACCAACCAAAGCAGCAATGCCACAAGATGAGCCATGCTTCAGTATTACTTTTACGAAAATTCGCTATGTTGTTATTAAAATTGTGTGCAAAATCCTCCTTTTTTGGGGTATACTGCTACATAATGATCACACATATTGTCAAAATCAGAAGCAGAAATTACATACATTGTTTACCAATTTATATTTGGAACTGAGTAAATTTATCAGGACTTAAAGCAAAGAGAACATCCGAGTAGGAATTTATAGATTATAGGAACGAAATAATTAATGCAACAAATCACTTTGAGCAATAACGTCTCAAGCAGACACTTAACCGACTTGACCGAGCGCTTAACTAGTTGAGTTCTTTAACAACAAACATGGCGTCCGACGACACAGCGTGGCCATGAAGTCATTCAACTTGAAGTCGGTTACAATTACGCGGCCAAACATACTCAACTCTCCTTAGACGAGTACGAGGACATAGTAACAAGGCCCTGTCACACCATATGATGATTAATTATTTGTAAATACTTGGCGATAGACGTTGACATTCTCGTTAAATCTTTAAGAACCCTCAGGTCCTTAAGCGTACAGTATAAGGGAGCCCACAGCTTGAAATCCTGCTCTACAATACGAAGAATTTTCGTCATTTTTCAAAGAACTGGTAAATTGGTGAGCTCGTCATCATCTTCATATCAGCCGCAACGCAGAACATAGACCTCCACAAGTAATTTACAATAAATAAATAATAATTCGTTCCAACAACATCTGATTTAACATTGACCTGATTCTGTAATAATTCGCTTAAAGCATTTGTGTGCAGACAGCATACAATAGAAGAATCACAAATATACAACATAAATTTACATATTTTACACCCAGACACAAAGTTAATATTTATCTAGAGTCAAACCCACAAACTTTGGTGCATAAGACAGGATCACCACCATCTGCGCTATCGAGCCCGCCGATATAATAGGTTCAGTTTGATGTTATCTGGATCCAGCGCGATCCTATAGTTAAAACTCAGATCGTCTGCCCACCTTGTGGGTGGACGTCTTACGCTACCCTTGCCTATGCGTGGTCTCCATTTCAGAACCTTTCGGCTCCATCGGTTGTCAGTTTTGTGTATTAAGTAACCTACCCTATTGATGTGCCTCCCGGGATAATCGATATCAACAACGCTGATACACTTCAAAACGCCCATCTTCTTAAGCGTGATACCTAGGGATCTACTGGACCACTGAACCTGACACAATATCAAAACAGTCCTCACCTGTGTACACTTGGCGACAGATAGGTACCGCAACGCGGGCCCCAACTTGGCCAGCTCGTATAGTCCGAAATCAGTGACACCAGTGCAGTCCGACACGCTCAACTCCTTGAGCGCACAGTAAGAAGGGATCCACCGGACACCGGCATCTGAAACAAGATAACCAATAATAAGCACGAGTTTGAATATATATTTTTTCAATTCTGCTATGTAACAGCAAAGTTTAAAAGTACCTCCTTCTATACCAAGCATGGCTAGAGGCGGCTGAGGTACCGAAACCGATAAATGGTGGTATATCCACCCACAACAGTGTAGTTCATCACGGCATCCTGCCCATCACGGCAATTCTGTGCAAAATTCCACCGTTTCTTGGATAGACCAGCAATAATCTTTTTACGGGTACTATGATGATAATAATAAATAAATAAATTCCCACAACATCTCATACATTGACCTGGTTCCGTAATAAGTCGCTTAAAACACTTGTTACAGACAACAGAAAAATTACACATATAATAGTTAAATACATACAAATATTTAACACCCAGTCACAGAACAAACATAAATAGTATCATATAAATATTGGCTCTGGGTGGGAATCGAACCCAAGACGTAGGATCACTACTATCTGCATCTATAATATAATATTGTTACCTAATCGGTCGTAAAGAGTTTGTAATCGACCTGCAGATATTATGATAATTGTGAAAGCACGAATATAGGCGAACACGTCATCATTTATATGAGTACTATATTCATCCAAAGTCCAGTAGCGACCTCTACTGAACGTTGGCTTCCCCAGGCGATTTCCAATAAGACTGGCTATATGCAGCCTGCATGCAGTGTGCACCTTGTTGGAAGAGATAAAACGCTTGTTGGCGTTGTCTTCATTTCAGAACCTCAAGTTTCGATCGGCCGTTGGTCCTGCGTGCTAAGTTTACCTTGTGTGTTTAAATTGTGAATACACTAACCTTGAGGTACATTTTCTTTTCGCATAGTAAGCGATTTTCATCTTCGAGAAACATTTCCTAGTCAGTCTTAATAATAGGTAGGTACTTCTCTTTCAGGTGATTGAATTTGTACCCTCACACCTATCGTAAATATTTTAGGAATAGCATAAGGGTAATGTACTTAAGATGTCGATCATGACGTTTAACCCAAATGTAATCCATATCATTTGACAGCCAATACGTAGTCGATTAGGTGATAGGTCGAAAATTATATATATCGTCTATCTGCCTTTTGAATGAAATATTGTTATAAACTTTCGACGTTACATGAGTCTAAGGGGGATCACAGGGATAGGGGAGAAGTTCAAAGGTCGTGCACGAATGAAGCGCTTTGAAGTATTTTGAATCATAGGTCTCAACTAGGTTTGATAAGAATCGGTCGAGCCGTTTGAAAATAAGGGCAAAATAAAGTGTAATGGAAAATGATTCCGTTTTCCGTAAACTAAAATAAGTTATTTTATATTTGACTAAGTCTACATACAAACATACAGCCAGCTTCATAGTAAGCAACGTAATATCGCATCGATATAACGGGTTGCCAAACTTATGACTTCAGGATATTATGTCCCATTAATTACCCAGTAATTTTACTGCCTCTCTAACCCTTCAGACCGGAACACAGCAATGCGAACACTGCAATTTGACGGTAGAAATAGGTGAGCGTACCAATTCGAGTGACATTTTTATGAAGTCTGTGAAGTTGGGGTTAATGAAAGTGTAACGCATGTACATTCAAAAATCAATGTGAGTGTTCTTTCCTTCCCCTTTTTTTTAGAAAAACCTTGTATTGCAACAATAATCATGAATATATCGGGAATGGATTGCCTGGTGGGATTTCATCAAGAGTGAGTTTTCACAAAATTGGTTGTACGAGTCGTAACTGATTTTATTATGAAGCCTTTATACGCGATGGTTGTTTTATCAATAATACGATGTACGGTGTATATACCATTTTTATTACATAGAGAACCTAATTTACAAATATTTGAGAAAGATGTTATAAGACTCGTCTGATGCCAGCAGACTAGTATTAAAGTCCGACACTCAATTACCTATTTGTTTATTGACTCTTATAACACTGATTGTCAGGGTCATCGATCATTAAGTAAAATTATAATTAGCAAATCTGTACTCATAGATAATTTTTTGTTCTTTTGACAATTTCAAAGTGCCTATGTTAAACCTATTTATAAAAAGATTTATTGGACTTTGAAGAACCAGTCAACTCATTCAGGATATCCTGTACCTACAACATAATTTTTTTTAATTCTGTTTCATGTAATGGATGACTGGGAGATAATGCCAACTGGCATTAGGTCTGCCATTTGTACATTTTGTAATATATTGTGCAATAAAGTTAAATATATATATATTGTTTATTCTTTTATTTTAGGTTAAAATAAACTTATGCGTTGCTTCTGAAAACGAAGAAACGACAATTAAAGTCTATTCTTCCACCAATTATTCTTATTTATCTATCTTAATTAACATATCACAATAATTTAATATGTACAATGCTATTTTTTCCATAACCTCTCAACTGACTATTGACCTCAGATTCTAGCGCTTGTCAGTTGTCAATGTCATTCAATGTCGTTCAAAAATTAAAGAAATATTATTTCTTTACATATAAATAATGTCTTAATCGGTATGGTGAAACCATGACATTTTATTGTAATGACAAACACCACACGTTTCAAAGCATCCCTAATCAAAACAAACCCTCATTATTTACAAAGAATATTATAACAAAGTTTGAAAGTCTCAGCTTATACGAACTCAATAAACCCTTCTGAATATTAAGTACATTCAGGACTAAACCAATTTGAAAGTCAGCAAAAGAATCCGCGGGAAGTATGCGCGAAGTTTCGCAGATTGAAAGGGCTCACTCCCGTTCGATTCCCGGGGGATCGAGTAATTGCGAGTAACACAGAGAATTTTACTGTGCAATTGTATAATATAGACTCTTAAACGTGGTCTAAAGTTGTTCCTCAGGTTTTTACATACAGATTTTTTCTAGCTTATCATTTATTAGAAGTTCTGATTGAGGCTTACAGAATGGACAGCCCGAACTCTAAGTCCTAATGTCTGTAATTTATTTTACAACTTTAAGAAGGTGTTTTTTAAATGGCAACTTGCTTTATTCAAAATGTTATTAATGAATAAACAGATTCCGACAACACCTCATACATGACCTGACACCGTGATAAGAATATACTACTTAAATACATAGTATTAATACCCAGACAGAAAAAATATATATATCATCATATAAATATTTATCCAGGGTGAGGGGATCGAACTCAAGACCTTTGGCGCACAAGACAGGATCACTACCATCTGCGCCATCAAGGCCGTCAAATTGTTTACTTTCTGTATTTTTTTTAATTAATAAACTAAATTGCATACAACACAAGAATAACAAATGAAGGACTTAATGTAAACTAGCATTGTCTCCCAATCAAAAATTAGGCTAATCTGAAAATAAATAACAGGGCAAATAAAGATAATAAATATATATACATTAATATTAGTTTTTAAAGACTGTTAAATTTCGAAATTACTAGTTTAGTTAATTATTATTATAGACATCAAAAGCTATCAGAATATTGAGTAAGTACTTAGTTAAAACTTGGCTTAGAAATATATTTTGGTCTGGAATAACACACTTTATCTCGAAAAATAAAACCATTTACGCGAATAAAAAAAAGCGCTTTTTTTAGCACAAAGTGATAGACCTGATTTGCAAAGTGCTAATAATTTTCTTATCAGAATATACAGGCTACTACTACTACTAGACACAATGAAAGCTCCCGAGAAAGCCAATGTAAATAAATATACCTTCTCGAATAAATAAATAAACCTATTAAATGGATGATGATTCAATAAAAATAATGGTCATAAATCGTTGTACTCGCCCATTGACTCACTAACGCATCGAACGTTCACAGAATCTTCAACAAACACTTAATATTAAAATAACAGAGACAAAAGAGAGCGAGCACGAGGTCAATGCACTCACGAGTGTGATGGAAAGAAAATATTTCCGATATTCTATAAGTATCGACAAACCACGGTAGTACGCCATGCCCTGCATTACAAAATAAATGTACTCGCTGTAAAATACAGCCATTTGATTACAGAAATAATTTGCTATAATGACATGCTTATATTGATACTTAATGGTTAAACTGCAGGTAGAGGCAGAAATATGGCGGTCCTAATGCAAATTTAATAACCGTGATTTATGAGTAGACAGTGCAAAAGATTAGTCTCACTGTCCACCTGTGAGCGCGGTAAAATATAAGAACGCATCGCTCCGAGGCTCGGCTTAATATATACGCGCCTTCTTTGATTTATTTTAGTGAGCTCTACGCGTCAGTCGGTCAAGCTTGCCATTTATAATTATGACTTACAACGATGACAAATGATTTACTTTACATATAACCTTGCACTTGTGGATTTTGCTTGAGAAATCTTACTTGACAGCTTGAAACATCGATGGCTTGAATATTGTTGGAAATGGATTATTTCATGCTACAGTACCATGGCTTTATCCGCATGAACGTTAGTAAATATCAATCCCCTAGGAAACATTTCTAAATTAAAAGACAATAATTAAATTGGTCTCTTTATGAAAATAAACAAATCTGACCCATGGGAAGCGTATGTTTTCCCGGGAAAAAACGTAGACGTATGATAATTAATATATGTACCAAATTTATACACATCTGTTGATCGGCATGTCAGCGTTGATTATCATCAATACAGCTATTGGAAGTCCACTGCTAGACATAGGCCTTTTCAAGAACGGGAAATTTTGCCCATAAGTACTGTGTTGGGCAATGTTGCTGCCTATCCCTAACCTGTTTATATGATCTACACTGACTCGGATGGATATACCGCCATCTGTTGGTTCTGGTACCTTAGTCGCCTCTTACGACACCTGGTACAGAGAAAGGTACTGTTTTACTGTGCCGATACCTGACATCTAAAATAATATCAAACATCACAAAATTTTACAATTATTGTAGGGCTAGCAACTCCATTAGCCTTCACATACCTACCAACCTTGTTTTGACACGACTAGCAAATTATATATATCTTCATATTATATATCAAAGTATCGCATCAAGTGACATACAACCATTGACAATCTATATAAAATTACAACCTGGCTTGACGTTTTCTAATCATATAGGTTAAGACTATGCGTCGTAGACTAATATTGTGAAATATGACTACAAATGCCAGAAATCGAGGACTTTCGAGCTTTATGTCTCCACTTAAAGTCTTCAATGGAAATAATATTTTAAAGAAGATATACTAGCAATTCCAATAAAAATAGCAAACACAACAAATGGACAGATGACTTAAAGATGATACATTTTCTTCTGAATAGAAAATCTGCTGACTAATCGGAGTCACTTCTCAAGATTTTATACAAAGCTCTTTCTTACCACAAAGAAAATATAGTACGATTTGAATTGTAAATTTTAAGTATACTTTGTTATTAATGGTCCAACTTATAATCAACTATCGATCCACGCCAACATTGCACGGGTGTAATAAGCATAAACTATAGTACTGTGGGTTATCTCTAAAAGATAGACATATATCATCGCGGATTTTATAGCACATTATTATAATCAATCTCGGCGGGTTTAGCCAGCGTTTGCGATGTAATCCCAAAAAAAAGTATTTTTGCGCCATCAAATTAGAAACCTCTAAAATTATCAGTGTCTCTTTAATATATTTTGCATATAAAACCTCATCTTGATTCACTTCATCCTTAAAAAAAACCGCATCGAAATCCGTTGCGTAGTTTTAGAGATCTAAGCGTACATAGGGACAGACATACAGCGGAAGGCGATTTTATATATATATAGTGATGTATTATAATGATATATAAAAATAGCCATTATTATCACATAATTTTAAAGCCACCTAATGGATAGTCTAACAGCGATAGCTACAAATATTATTAATTAAAAACAACACAGCCTTTATCTTCAATCAGTATGCAGTATCGCTGAATAATGTCAGCCATTATAATTAATTCACACTGATTTGACGCTAACGGATCTTTTCAATATCCTATCTAAGATTGACGGCGACTTTAGATATATCTAGATAAGAAGTCGGCTAAATATGGCGCCGACCGTTTAGCAATTTATTATTAACAAAAAACACGTTTAATAATATTTATTGAGATACATATTAATCTGATAAACAAGCAGACAAATTATTTGTAAATAGTTCTGGCGTTTGAGCAAACTACTAAGGTTGATTTTACTAGAGCTTACTTATTCTCAGTCCCTTTTGGAGGAATTTGTCCATCAATGGACGTCCTACGGCCGATATAATAATCACTCTGAAGTTTCATTAAAAATTATTCTATAGCTTATGCACGAAAGTAAGCAAGGTATTGTTTTTCTGGTGGAAGAGTACGTCCTTTGTTACCAGGTGTGGTAATAGGTGACTTGAAGTACTGAAACTGGCAGATGACGGCATATCCAATCTAAAGTATTGACAGCGGCTCTTTCATATATAACGATAAGGTGATTGATTAACGCCAGAAACAAAATATGTAGTCCACTCCGACGCATACAAGGAATCGTGTCCCATTTGGAATCGGCAGCAACCCAGGTGCAGATTCTGCAGTTAAATGTAACAGTGCAGCACCACATACGTATCTGTCTTACCTGTGACTAGAGTGCAACGACGCAGGTACAAATACTGCAACGACGGACAAGTGTGCAATAAAGCACAGAGCCCCGCGTCGGTAACTGACCCACAGTCAGTCAGGTCTATGTACTCGATTGGAGGCCGTCGCGTCGCCAGTCGGCTCTCCAACCATCCCCATTCAGGCCAGTCCACGTTTGGGCAACCTGGAGAACAAAAATTGTATTAAATACAATCATCGCCCCGCGCTCTTCCGGGTATTTCCCGTCTCCGTGAGAAACAAAAATAATAAAGGTAGCCCTAAGTTACTTTTAAACCCTTACTGCCGTAAAGTACCGGCAGAGTAAAATAGTACCTCCGCCTTTACCGGGTGTCATAAAAGGCAACTAAGGTACTAGAACCGACCGATGACGGTATATTCATCCAAAAAAGTTTGGATCAAACGCACAGGGTGGGTATGAGCAGCTGCATATAAAGGTACACACAGACAATATATCGAGCCAGTATCGATTGCGCATTGCGATTCCATTCACATGCTCCAAATATTCTGATGTCGAGTTTGCCAACCGCCTTTACTTTCATATTTTCAATTCACGATGCGTTAGGGAAGCTTTAATATTTACTTGAAACGTATGTGCCTATTTGGAATTTATTGAGGTATGAAAGCGATATGTTTTATTGCTTTTTAGATATACGTCATGCAGTTAGATTACGCACGTTTTGAAGGATGCAGTTTGTTTATTTTACACAGAAAGTGGCGCCGCCACGATGCTACGTGGAAATAAAACGAACTAATTTTTGACATGACCGACATAAAATGATAGTAAATTACCATAGCTAATACATTATCGAACGTGTATCTTATGGATAATGTAATACTAGTTGATTACCGTGCATCTTTATCTGCTTTAATCTCGTCTGTATTAATGGATACCTTATTATAGCATTTGAATTAGATTTAAAATAATTTTATATTTATGCGTGGTACTCTAATTTCTTTTTTCAAAAATATATATTAGGTTAACAGCCATGAGGTACCGGCAAAGTAGAATAGTACCTCCCACTTTACCAGGTGTCGTAAGAGGCGACTAAGATACCAGAACAAACACTTGGCGGTATATCCATCCGAAATCGTACAGCTCCAATGCACAAGGCGGGGCCAGTACGCTTGCCCAGCGCAGCAATTAAGGGCAAAAATCCTCCTTTCTTGAAGAGACCTATGTCCAGAAGTGGACTTCAACTGGCTGGTATGATGATGATTAAAAATTGTCCGTTACACGTTAGCTCTCTTGCAAAATACAAGTTACTTCAACACAGTCCATCTATTCCGGAAACTAGTCAATAACAAACAGGCACAATTTATTACAATCGTTTTGTTTTATTTATGTTTACTTCCATGCGTGCTTAGTAGACATTCAAATTGAATTATTTCTGTTTAATATAAAATGCCATGGGGTACCGGTAAAGTAGAATTGTACTGAAGTACCAGGACCGAAAGGTGGCGGAATATCCATCCAAAAGAGTGTAGCTTAAACTCACAGGACGGGGACAGGCGGCAGCATCCCCGTTATGAAAGTTACGCTCTGCGTTTGCCAACATGATTGCCCAGCGCTGCAAATGTGGCCACAATTCCCCCCTATCTTGTAGACTTCCAATAGCTGATATGAAGATGATAAAATTTTACTTTATCTTGCCCTATTGAAACACATCCAATGCATGCAAGCAATTCAGATCTTTTTCTTTTTATTAAGCAAGATCGCACAATGTAGATCACAGTAGGATAAAAATATTGATCCGAAGAGAATTTCCAGTCTATTCGTTGTAGGACGCTTAGTTTAATGCACTCTGCATATTGTTTTGATAACAATGATATTCATACTAATTACCACTCGAGATATAGTGCCGATAAGAATTTAAAATATGACTGGAAATTACCTTACTAACGTAAATAACCTCATAAAATGTGTGTATGTATATATACATATCTTTTTTGCACCGCTTTTGTCTCTTTTCTGTTTAACCCGATGGTTGCCACTTGGCATTAAGTGCGCCACATATGCATAAGTTTTTTACTCAAAAAGTTAATTAAATAAATAAAGGATATAATAAATAAAAATAAAAAAGATACACTACTGCACCTGACAAGTCTTTGTTTGAAGACTCATTCATGATCATTATCAACGTCATATCAATCGTAAGACATCTTCGGCCAATGTCTTCTCATAACTATCAGGTGAAACGAGGATAGAACTGCTTATCGAAAACTTGCAGCATTTGAGATACGTTTCAGATACACTGCTTTTACGATACATGTATTTTACGGTATAAAAAATGTGTTATTTTAACGGAGCAATGAAATTATACTCAATACATAAAATATTATGTCTCTTTATCTTTCTTTTCGCTCCTTTCTCTTTTATCTCCCCTCTCTAATGCCTCTCTTTCTTTATTTCTCTTTATTCTCTTTGAGAGATGTATAAAAAATAGTCTGATTAAAGATCGATGTGGAGTGAAAGATGATATTTTGGCAACAATAGAAATATAAAAAATAAATGACTGTATAAATAAAGCGAATGTGAATGTAAGAATTCGTATTGGATGACTAAGGCGTACATACTTTAGCTTTTTTAGGTATATTCGCATTGCTGTGTTCCGGTTTGAAGGGTGAGAGAGGTAGTGAAAGTGTACTGGATAATGTGACATATCCTCAAGTTACAAGGTTTGAAACACGCTAGGGATATCCTTGTGATATTACGAGCGACTATAGGCTACATTGACGCTTACTATCACGCGGACTGTATACTTGTTTATCGACCTTGTATAAAAATACTTTGATGATCTGCCACTCAATTTTTTTTTTGTAATTTATGGTGTTCTTACAACAGCATTGCCTACTCTTTCTGTTTTTCTCTCATTTTGCGTGGTACGTATATTATCAACTAAACATTAATAGTCATAACCCAATCCATTACGCCAAATTTAAGTACACGGTAATTCATATCAAATATTAATTTGATGATCGTTTCCTGTATAGCAGAAATAAATACCAGGCAATTGAACCTGCGCTTCTAATATTACAATAAATTCATACGAGAAAGGTAATCGATATAACAAAATCCAGATAATAAAGTCAACGTTAATGGAGCATAAATATTCAAGCGTGCGTAAACTTCAGTTTAGTTTACATTGCGCATTAATAACAAACTGCGGTTTAGAAAGTAACCAATACCGTAACTTAGGAGGTATTGAAATACGTTTGCATTATTAATGAAGCCTCGCGAAACGTCCCCTTGAGAGCTGCTGTGAAGGTCAACATTTTGGGACTTGACGCTCAGAATAAGTAAACGAGGTTTCGAGCTAAAATATTATAAATATTCGATGGCAAATACGTGTTGAAGTGTTAAAAGTGAAGATAAATGTTGTAATGTATATATTACCTACAATATGTACATATTTATTGCATCTTATACAACATACGAGCTGACCTGACATTCGCTATCCTGTCTGAACTATAATTTATACATCCGTTTATCATAAACAACATATCATCATAGATGCCGTAAAAATCCACAGCGCCAAAATTGCCGCGCGGGGCAAGCGTGGTGACGTGTATAGCTTTGCGACGGGAAGACGATGGCTATTTTTTTTTTGTTTTTTTTAGATTACTTTTGCAAGTATTGAACAATCAATATAGATTCTCAATTCGATTTATATTTGCCAACTCGATTCGAGCTTTCGGAGACTGTTTTGATTGGGAGTGTAGTGGAAATTCAAGCTCTCAAAGAGAGTTATAATAGGAATATACAAAAGTTCCTTTTCAGCAGCGCTCCGATATTCCCCCCGCATAGCTCGCGTAAAAATAGGAATAGGAAAAGTTTGTGCTACTCGCTGATTACTTTCTATTTGTTAGAGTTTTTAAATCGTTCCTGTTGTTGTTTTAATATATGTTACAAACATACTAAAATTCAATTCAAATTTTAATTTTTTTATTAATGTAAAATAGCATTATACAGCACAATTATATTGCGTATTCTGAGAGAATCTAAACTTGGCTTGCTTCAAGCCACGTGATCGATCTAGATTATAAGGCATACAGATACTTAAACAGGCACGTATTAAAATCAACCCTTTAGAAGTATTTTGTATAACAGATACTCCCAAAACTCCTATCATCATACCAGCCATTAGAAGTCCACTGCTGGACATAGACTTCTACAAGAAAGGAGCTTTTTTACCTATAATTGCCGAGCTGGGCAAGGTTCTTGGCAATCGCAGAGCGCTGCTTTCGCGATAGATATGCTGCTGCCCATTCCCACCCTATGAATTTGAGCTGCCCTGTTACGATTGGATATACCGCCATCTATCAGTTCTGGTACCTTAGTCGCCTCTTACGACACCTGATGCAGTAGGAGGTACTATTCTACTTTGCCGGTGCCTCACGGCAAATTTATATATTTAATAAAATCAAAAATGTAATTTTTATCATTTTTATCTTCTTAATTATTTTCAATTAAATTTTCTACACTAACTGAAGCTGAGAGATATTATCTAGATAGTGATTAATTATTAAATAAATAAGCTATCGCTATATCGATCGATTGTTTTGATTGTCGATATTAGAGATCATAGAGAATATAATCACTAAAGCCTGTAAACAATTAATGGTTACTTCACCTTAGTATTGTTGTGTCATTCAAACAGTCCAATAAAAAAGTGGGGTATGTTTATTATAATGATATTATTTAATATAAGAAAATAATTAAACTTTTAATATATTTTACTTCTAAATAAACCGCACATATCGTCAGTACACATATGTAACAGTTAGAGAATAATTTACAACAGCTACATTTGTATTGAATTATCTCTGACGTTATATGGTCGATAAAATTCTACCGGTGCGTAATTCGTTTTTTGACTTTGATGACTGTATTATTATAATGAAGAAGTACATGTTGAATCCATCTCATGTTGAAGAGAAACCTTTTACACGGTGTGTCTACCAAACATTGAATCCGGTTGTTTATTATTGGCAAACCTAATCCTGGTTGAATCTGACTTCAGTCTAAGCGTCACCGAAAAAAAGAGAACAGACCGCTTATTAACGAGCCATCCTATACCTGTGCAATTCTTGCGCCTACCGCGAGTGCGCCGCGTTCACAAAATATGCCGAACCATACTTTTTTAACTTTTTATTAGTCTAGACAATATTGACATATCTACTGTCAGAACTTCACTAACGATATATCAGGTTTGCCTTATGATTTACTGGTAAATGATGACATTTGATTATCAAACGTTGTCAAAAGGCTTGAAAGAAGGTTGCACACAGCTGGTCCATAGATATCTCTGAGGCACTACATTCAACAGTGGTCGTCTTGCTGTTAAAATGATATTAATAAAAAGCTAGTTACCAGTAAGATCGATATGCCTCAGATCCGCCAAGTCGGTGATGAGAGGAGCCAGGCTGCGCGCGTCCATGCTACCAGAACCAGTGACAGCCAAGTGAGTCAGGTTTCTAAAGGTAGCTGTCAGGATCTGGGCTCCAGCTATCGTCACCTGTAACAATAACAAATGAGCTGTATTCAAATTGACCTAAATGGGTTACATTAGACGAGCCCCATAGCGCAGATGGTAGTAATCTTGTCTTGTGCGCCAAGGGTCGTGGTTTCAATTCTTACCTGTAGCAATATTTATTTTTATATATTTATAATAGGTTTTATATATTTATCATTACATATTATAGTCATACATACTGATATTCATAATTAAAGATAATATTCACTAGATGGTAACCTAGAACATATAGATACACAACATGTTTCTTGTTATTTTTTTATCAAACAAAACTTGAATAATGACATAAAATATATTTTTTTCCAATTTTCCTCTTGAAAGTAAGGAATCTATTATCAGAAATATTTATGTCTTTGCCACTGCTTTTTAAGTTCAGTGCAGTTCATTGTAAGAATCGCACATTTGGATTATTGAGTTGCAGAAGGAAGTATGGTTTATGTACACCTTTAACGTGAAGGTATTGGGTGAACGGATATTATAGTGTGTGTTGATGTTAGTAGAATGGAGAAGATCTAGTAACTCGATAGAAGAGTGGATTATTTTGTGCAAACACAACAAGCCATACATGATAGTGTTTATTTGTGTTTTTATTTTGTTCTGTCTCGATGTTATTTATGTAAGTATTTAAGATTTGTATTTGTAATTCTTCTGTTGTTTGATCAACAGGGGTGTCCGTAACACCAGTGCTTTAAGCTACTTATCTCGGAGTCAGATCAACGCATGAGTGGTCGTGTAAATTTACGGATTTATTCTTGTCCCCATCCTTTATAATAATTTATATTTTTATGTGGTTGCTCGTTAATGAGCATTAACACATTGTATTTGTAATTAGCACAGGCTCTCTGTTTCGCTCAGATTACGTTTCCGTCAGAATGATCTATATATATATGCAAGGAGACACTGACTGATTGACTGAATGACTGACCGACTGACTGACTGTCTGACATAAGAATGCAGGGTCTTGCAACTTTGCTGTTTTTGAAGTTATTCGAATGAATCTATACACATAAAAAAGAAGCTGACTAATTGACTGACTGAATGACTGACAAGGGGTACAACAGGGATGCAAAGTTAGTATGAAACTTTTCTGATTTATAAGTTATTCGAATTAAATTCAATATAAAGGTTCTTCATTGAAAGACATTAAACAGTAGACGCAAAATATATTTTTAAAAATCATCCCTTATTGAAGTAAAGAGGGTGCAAATTTAGAGTAAAAGTTCTACAAATTAACGCGAGTAAAATTGCGGAGTGCTTCTAATAACTAGTAAATAATAAAAATAGTTACTCCATAAACCGTCAGCTCTCTGTCAGTGAAAGTCCCGTTGAATCGGTCCAGCCATTTCAGATAGCATGAACATATAGACAAACTAATTCTTATTTTTTTTATGTAAGTTCAATGTATACTTTTATATGCATATAGTGAACAGCTACTATTTAAGAATTACAAACTAATACTTATTTTTTTTAATGTGTATAGATTCCTTAGCAGTGTTATATCCATTAGATAAATGCTTCAACCTTTTTTCACCGGCAGCAATGATATGGCATTGTGATTTTTGGTCTGATTTAAATTTTACTACAAATTTGGAAGAATGAATGTAATACTGAAGATCTGGTAGTGGACTTAACTATTACTACTTAATGAAAACTACTTTTTACCAATTCTAAGCTGCGGTTCAAATAAATTAATTTTTTTTTACTATTTTTGATGCAACTTAATACCAAACTTAATGACTTTCAGCGAAAGTAAGCTTTATACTACTACATTCAGGGCTTCAAAATTTTGACTCTGTTGACCTGTTGACCTCAAAAGCAATCACTACTCTTTGAGTATCACTAATATTTCTCCTTTGCACTTTATCAGGAAAGAAAGTTAGAAACAAAGACTTACAGCACAGTTCTTCGACCTCCACTCTCTGACTGCATTGACACACGGTCCAGCTCTCGCGTTGGCACACCTAGCAGCTATTTCCAGAGGTCCAGCTGCTCTCACCCGTCTCCAGACATCTGGCCTGGTCGTCAGCCGTGAAATCAAGCGTGCCCATCGTCTGCATACCCTGGACACCCGACATAGATCTGACACCTGGAACAAATATGGCAAATCTCAATCATAATAGTATGTTCTGCTTCTTTTCTATATAAAGATGACCCTTCAAAGATTTGGCAAAATAAAACTACTCTATTAACGGCTTAAAACATGGTTTATTTGCGCAGTGTTACAAAAAACATAAAAGAAATGTAAAACGTTAAATAAAACGCGTTTTAAAACCTTTAAAAGAGTTTTTTATTATGACTATTAAATGTGTTAATGATAGAAAATATTTAAAAAATTCTTCAAAATTTACTCGACTAGTCAAAGTTAACTGTATTGTACATGGCTTTCAATATCTTAAGACCTTTTCTTTCAGCCGTGAGGTACCGGCAGAATAGAATAGTACCTCCCCCCGTACCAGCTGTCGTAAGAGGCGACTGAGGTACTAGAACCGATAGATGGCGCTATATCCATGCAAAAAAGTCAGCTCTAATGTACAAGGCGGGGATGGGCAGCATCTTCCCCGACGCGAAAGCTGCGCTCTCGGATTGCGAACACGCAATTGCCCAGCGCGGGAATTATGGGCAACATAACCCCTTTTCTGGGAAGGCCTATGTCCAACAGTGGATTTTTAATGGACGGTATGATGATGAAGATATTGTATTTGTTATTCTTCCGTTGTCTGATGTCCGTAACACAATAGCTTTAAGTGACTTATCTCGTAGTCAAAGCGATTTACTTGGCGTTAATCAATGAGATGTTGTTGAAATCATTTTCGGTAATTTCAGCGTGACAATTATGGGCAAAATACCCCCTTACTTTGGGAGGCCTATGTCCAACAGTGGACTTTTAATGGCTCGTATGATGAATACCATTGCTGTATAACAACAGACAAATGTACGTCACAGTTAATGATGTATGTGAGTATATAGACATCGGTAATTCAGTAATCATTGTCATATCAATTATATAAAGTCACTGTCGGATATAAACTTCTCCAAGACAGAGGACTCTTTGCCATAATTGCCGCTCTAGGCAGGCGTGCTGATGCCCACCACCATTCTGTTTTATGAACAGCGCTGTTGGGTGTATATACCTATTAGCGACAGTTTGTAAGTACGGATGTATGTTTATTACTTGTTTACATCGGAACGGCTAAACAAATCTGGATGAAATTTGACACACATATTATTTATAGTCTAGAGTAATACATAGGCTATAATTTATCCTGAAAATATATTCCCGCGGGGTAAATTATAATTTTTCTCTACTGAATTGGCAGGACTGTTTTTATTGTTTAAGTGTCAGGAAGTGACATACAACTCTTCTCGGAATAGCAAGAGTTCTTTACGATAAAGTTCTTGCAGATAACATCGCGGTCAGAAAGGATTCGAATAAATGTTTCAATACAGTCGCCTCTTACGACACCCGGTGCTGAGGAAAGTACTATGCTACTCTACCACCACTCTACGGTAATTCAACGGTAAATCGGATCGCTCCGCTGATAATCGTATTCCGCACATTCAGACATAATTTGGGTTGTATCGCAATCGTATTGAGCGGAAATCCATTTCACTAATAGAGATTGCGTTCTAATTCGGATACATTATTTATCGAAAGAGTCCATTTAAAATTGAATAATTCATCGTCATCATATCATCCGTTGGACGTCCACTGCTTAGGACCTAGGCTTCAATAGGACTGGTTGTATGCAGCCTTCGTTCAATGTAATCCTGCGGGATAGTCAGATCGTCTGTCCACCTTGAAAATTTCAATTGACTAGTTATCTTTATTTGTCTCTTCATTTCGGTTTACCAACATTTTTACAAATAAATAGATCAAACTGTAATAGCTAAAGTCGTTGAAGGTAGCTTCGGGACAAGAATGCTGCTACCCATCCCCGCCCTATATACTACTAACTACATAACATACCAAACTGTTTCGGATGGATAAACAGCTACTATAGTGCACCAGTACCTCAGTTGCCTCTTACGAAATCTAATTATGTTAAATGATACCATCCTGATACCGACATTTGAGGGGCCCGATGGCGCCGAGGGTAGTGATCCTATCTTGTACCCAAGGATCGTGGGTTCGATCCCCATCCAGGTTAAACATTTGTATCATGAATATTTGTATATGTTCTGTGTCTAGATACATATATATAACTGTTTAAACGACTTATCTCAAAGATAGGTAAGCTATGTTGTGTAAATTTATTGAAAAAATTACAAAAACAAAATAAGATACAGTGAAATAATTTTATACAGCCGTTTATGTCGTAAATATACAACTGTATAGTTCGTTTTAAACAAAAAAAGAACTATCTCCCACAATTCAGCAAAATAGCATAATAGAAAACATAATCATACGTGCAATAATTAGCAATGCTCAAAGAAAATTCAGTCATAACCTCATATTCTCAAATGACAATAAGGTATATTATCGTGTAAAACCATCCACTCACTTACAGCAAACACGTCAAACGAATCTATTTAATTAAACATCAAGAACATCATCATTACATAAGCCAGGCGATGTAATAATGCCTAATGTCCTTGTAATACGACCAATAAAGAGATAGAAGTCTTTAAGCTCAAACTAGCGCCAATTTACTGGGAGAATGTTCGCAACTGGAATATTATTAGTGGTGCACTCGTTCGCAAACTGCCTCAACGCGTGAGATTCGGTCATTGGCAGAATAGGAATGTTGTTCCATTGGAAGCACAAATAAGACGTCTGGCCATCGGAATTCAATTGGAACATATGATGCTTTTTACAATATCTGGGTACAGGTCGACACCTTGTATGCCGCACATTATAAATGGTTATAACACATAATTTTATTAAACATATTCTATTACCATTCCTATTTATATTCATTTAATAGTTTTATATTCTCAGTCAGATTTGAATAACTCTTTTCGCTTTTGTAGCTGATTTACTTTGCTACTTTCGTAGCTATCTATAATATAAATGTAACAAAAAAAAATATAAAAAATCGGTGAAAATAGAGCATAAACTACCAAAGAGTTTCTAAAAAGAAGGTTCTAGTTTTAGAATGAATTTAAGCAATCAATGTTTATTTCATAGGTTGCAACAAAAGGTGGGAAATTAAAACATAATATAACTCAATACTAAATCAGTTAATATAATGACTATTTATTGAAGTCCTGCTAGACGAGCTGGACTTTAATAAATATTTAAATCCCTGATTTATTAAAACTAATTATTCCAATTTCCAATGGCTGTGATAATGTTGTAATAGGAAACAATCATATTTAAATATTTATATATATATATATATATATATAAGTTCAGGTGATCAGGATCATGAACATCTCTCCAAAAACAACTTAAAGTCACGATTTCTATTTTTAAATCCCATTCTCATCACAAAATGTCGTATAGAAGCCTGTCATTCATTATCAGTTACTCATATCCTCATCGGAGGCCAAAAGAAATAATAGTTGACAATCTACCAAAATCATAAATCAAAATGGCGGGTAGCAAATGTGCTGCCCTCTTTTAGGGCAGTTACAGTCAGTCAAGGTGCGGCACTCGTTTCAGACTGGGACAACTTGGTACATCATAGCCCACAATTTTATCCAGCAACATGAATTAAACTGTCTCCATTACTTGAATGAGACTACATGAATGAGACGGCGTTTAACCTTATTTTACTCAGTTTCTTGTTAGCGAACATTTTCTTAACCCTGTCACACTGGCAAGCATGGACAGGTTTTTTATATATAAAAAGAAAGAAACTTCTATTCATTTAGTAAATGTTCTTTTGCTTATGTTTCTCTCTAAAAATGGATAAAATATCAAGTTTGACGTAAAATTAACTTTTGAAGTTCCAGAAAAAACTAGAATATCCTCTTCACATCCTTGCTATTTAGCATTCCTACTAAATTTTCATGAAATACGCCTTCTCTAAAAGATTGACACAATACATTATGCAGAATTATATGTAATTACATTGTCAGAAATATAAATATATATCTCCCCCTAAAAACTAAACTCATGGATACCATACGTCAAACATTGTATGCGTCGAATGAATAAACTTACATAAATATTTTTTAAGTAACTATAAAACTAAACTATAAAATATTCCTTATTCAACTATAATTTTTTACAATGTAAACATCAGAAATAGATTATTACAACAAATAAATTAAACAAACTGTTATGTTCTTCTACATAGCCGTGATGTCCATGAAATGGTTACAATTTTATTGCAGGATGCTTGTTTGGACGCGAAAAACTTGTAAATTCGCGCGTTTTGCGTGCGTGTGTGATGAACGAGAATTATAATATGACAACGATTATGTGAATACTTTATATATATATAAGTTTAAACAAAAAAAGGTCATCGTTAATATATTTTAATAATTTAGTAATCATATAAATATAGTTACATTTAAAATATCATTATAAAATAAATCATCAATCAAACCGTATCATACAAAGATCGTCTGTATTGGTACCTCCGTGTTAAAGCGTGAAAGAGGCAGTGAAATTACTTGACTTAGCATTTTTAAGCCACGAGATTAGCTACGCGCTTGTGATATTACCACTATCGATACGAGCAGCAATACGGTAGCTGTGACGCTTACTATCACGCGGACGGTATGTTTGTTGACACTGGTCTAATAAATAAAAAAAGTAACCTGAAACAAACGCAATCCTACAACGGCCTTCCCCTTCCACCTTATATTTAATCTTCAGTACAGCTATAGAAAGTCTACTGTTGCACATAGGCCTCCCCAAGATAAGGGGATTTCTACCCATAATTGCCGCACTGGGCAGACGTGGTGGCAATCGCAGAGAGCAGCTTTGTGACGAGGTTGTTGCCGCCTATCCCCAGTTTGTATTAATAAGTTGCTGTTTTGGTTCTATATAACGCCATCAGTCAGTTCCGGTACCTTGCCTCTTCGTACATCTGGTACAGAGGTTGTATTCTGCTCTGCCAGTACCCCACGGCTTAATAGGCAGTTAATAGACATTTTCATGGTTAAGTCAGACTTTACATCTGACACAACTAGAGTATTTTTTATACATACGAGTACATCAGATGTATCACATTTAATATTGGACAATATGATGTTCATTGTTTTGAGGATTTTTCGTCCGTTATATGAGCCTAGTGGCAATCACAGAGTAAATAAACTGAATATACTATCATCTGGCGATTAAGGCAGTGAAATACTGCCTATTCTATTTTGCTGGTACAGAACAACAATTTAACAAGCACAATATTCTGCAATACCAACCTCCAAATAAGATAGTATCTTCAGCCATATAGCATCGCTAAGTTCCCTGTTCTCTCGCCGCCTCCTCGGTGGTCCGCAGTCAGCCAGGGTATGGTATCCCTGATCCAGACTAAGCTCGCTAAGATCCGCCGCGAGCGAGATAGCAGGCTCCGGGGGGGGTGGCGGACGCCGCCTGGCCCCTCCGCACACTCCAGGCCCGGAACAGCTACCGCTTGACATGGTGGGACCCTGGAACAACGATTTGGGGTAAATTTTCTTTATTCCTTAATTATAACTGACACAGCATAACTATCAAGACAACGGGTTGTTAGCGCCGACATCGGTACAGGTTTTAATAATACCTACCATTAGGTGTTATTAGAAACTTTATCGCCATCAATTTTTCTTGCGGGCTATTTTCTAGTGGCTCGCGTAATAAACTATACTATACACTTAGTTTAAAGACCCATCTGGTGTCGGCATACTAGTATAAAGTATCAAAGACCTATATGTTTAAATGACTCTCATAACACCATGAGGTTGTCAGGGTCATCTGTTATTTGTGTTATATTGTAATAAGCAAATCTGTACATAAATATGTTTTTTGTTATTATGAAGATTTCAAAATGCAGGCCTATTTAAATGAAGACATATACTTTAAAAAAGCCTTCCTCAGTCTCCCTGTCAATAGCACTTCATAATCATTAACACTTCAAGCACATTATTATGGTAGCGAACGCGTGCAGTCGCTGTTTCTCGAGTGCACCGCACTAGTGTAGCCGAGTTCACTGTTTTCCTCTTTTGCACCACACGACTATATTGACGGGCCGAACAATAACGATGGCGACTGAATGCGCTATCAGGATCGGAACATTACTGAGAGTTCCTATATTGTGCACCGAAGGTCATGGATGTGATCCCTACCACAGGCAAATAATAACAAGTATATGACGTATTTATTCCAGACACAAATGTAAAAAAATGTTAAATATGTATCGATATAATTTGTTTGTAATATAATATATTATATTTGTATATTTGTCGTGAGGTACCGTCAGAGTAGAATAGTACCTCCTCCTGTACCAGATGTCGTAAGAGGCGACTAAGATACCAGCTGGCGGTATATCCATGCAAAAAAGTCATCCCAAATGTACAGGGCGGGGATTGGCAGCAGCTTCCTCGTCGCGAAATCTGCGCTCTGCTATTGCCAACACATTTGCCCAGCGCGGCAATTATGGGCAACATAGCCCCTTTTCTGGGGAGGCCTATGTCCAACAGTGGATTTTGAATGGCCGGTATGATGATGAAGATATTATATTTGTTATTCTTCCGTTGCCTGATGTCCGTAACACAATTGCTTTAAGTGACTTATCTCATAGTCAAAGCGATTTACTTGGTGTAAATGAATGATATGTTGTTGAAATTATTTTAGGTAATTTCATATTAACAATCCCTAACGATGGCCATTCAAGCTGAGATCCAGCATCAGTGGCGCTCTAAATACAGCAATCGATAATGATTGATGAATGGTGGCGCAGAAATTGCAGCATTAGGTTCATAAAAAATTACTCATAGATGGCGCTAGTGTCATTATGACGTGTAAAATCCTGTTCAATTCAGGTTCTAGCATTACACAAAGAAGATGCTATAATATGGAATTAACTGGAGTCGCGGGGGAAGCTAGTATACAAAATACGTAAAAAATATAGTTATCAATAGACAAACACTTCAAAATTATGTATCTGTGTAGATAGTAGTTTAGATAAGACATGAACACAATATTTACCGATCTCAATAATCCAGCAGAGATTTGCATACAAAAAGGCATAAACGTTTGGTGCTAATAGATGCAAATTCGCAATAAGGAGTTCCAATGAATAATTAATACTGCATCGCGGAGCAGCCGAGATCTGTAGGCGAGAAGATTAAACATCAAATACACGGATTGCTATATCTTCGCTTGATGAAAGTTGGTTTATGGGTGGCAGGTGATTTATTAACACGCAATTTGAGATCCTATATCCGCGTTGTAAGGAGGAAATTGTGTCGTTGATTCAAATGCGTCGTTTGGATATCAATACCTTTAATATTTATTAGGTAGAAACTTCTGATTAGATTTCTTCACTATTTTTCCACGAAAATATAATTTTATATGTATTGATAACTTCAAATCAATAAAAAAAAACATATTTCTTGATGTATTCATCTGTGCATATGTGATTATATTTTATTTAAGACCAGATGTCTACGACATAATCTACGTTAAAATCAGAATCTGTTTACTAGATTTTTTGCTCGTAATCCTGATCCTTTTCATAAAATAAAGACTAATAATTGCCTTCCAGCCAATAAACTCTCACTGGCAGATAGCAGATGTTATGTTATTAGTATACAAACTACGATGGGCAGGCGTGATGGCAACCGCAGATAAAACTTCGGAAGACGGGAATGCTGACAACCCTGGGTCACATATCGCCAATATTATATATCGCCAACGGTCGGCTCCGGATTGATGGTACAGAGATTTCTGGTATTGAGGAAGGTACTATTCCACGCTACAGGTACTTCACAAAGAATATATAGTTATATATTTATTGTCTCAAATAAAATCTCGTTGAAATCAATCCAGGCGTCTTGGTAAATGACCACACGGCACCTATAAAATGGTAAACGGTTACATAATCTTTATATATGCTCAGGATATCGAAAAGCTAAGACCGACAATTGCCTTGAGGTACCGGCAGAGTAGAATAGTACCTTCCTCTGTACTAGAACTAGTACATGTAGAACTGACAGATGGCGGTATATTCATCCGAGTCAGTGTAGCTCAGATGCACATGGCGGGGATGGGTAGCAGCATCCCGACCGCAAAAGCTGCGCTCTGCGATTGCCAACCCGCTTGCTCAGTGCAGCAATTATAATATATAATATTATATATATTATAATCGCGGCATAATTTCCCGTTTATTGTGGAGGACTATATCCAGCAGTGGACTCCTAATAACTGATATGATGAATACCGACGATCTCCCAACCTGGCCTGAAAATCAGAGTACTTTACTCAGTAATTTCTCTGACGTTCTTAGCCTTAAGACTGTTTTAAAATAAGTAGATTTTTTGTCGTGTGGTAGGTACTGGCATAGTAGAACAATACCCTTGTACCAGGTGTCACTAGAGGCGGCTTAGGTAATTGTTATCTCACAGTTTATTCATCCTTACTGGCGTAGCTCAAATGACGTATATTGTGATTGTAGTAGGCCAAGGATGGGCAGTTGGATGCTGGTGAACGAATTTCGATTGCCGCCATGGCTGCCCAACGCGGCTAATCCCGAAAAAATAATGAGTAACTTCGGGAGGTCTATTTTCAGCAGTGGACGTATTGCATCAGATATGTTGAGACATTTTCAAGAGAATAAAATTAGTGAAAAAAATTAAATTAGTGTCGGTCGACGTAAAGTCAGACAGTAGACTGGGCAATACGACGTTCGTGTTTATTCAATGGGCCAATGTAGAAATATATTTACAATATCTAGATACGAATCGATACAGTATTGCATTAGAAATCGAGGTGCCAGTCCTATATTTTCTCTCTCACGCCTTGGCATTAGCAAATACGCCAATATACATGATATTGTAAGTGATATAGAATCGATACATATTATTAAAATTATTGTTATAAAAACTTTTCAGAAATAATTAAGTAATATCAGTGTTATCAGTGTTAAAAAATAAAAAAGTCTTTTTATACACATCAAACTTTTTTAAAACTCTCCCAGAGTTTTATAAAAAGTTTGATGTGTCTTTGTTGTGGAAATTTCCGTAAATATGTGTAATGGTATGACATTTAAATATTATAATTTTGAAACGTTTTGAATGGAAGTCGATTGGGTGCGCATCGAACGGCATCACGTGATTCAATGGTGGATGGATATTTAGATTGATTTGTGTCTTTTGATGTTATGAAGTATAAATTGATGTGACGATATAAGTGACTATATATTTTTTATATTTTCGGTGATTAAGTAATATTTGTTCTCAATACTCTTTATGTATGTACACGCAACAAACTGTCTTGTCTTCAAAGAAAATATATTTTTTGTTTATCCAGTAGTAATAAAATTTCAGATATATTTAGATAATAGCTAAATTCCTACATCACCAAACTGTAAACTCAGATTTTGTTATCATCAATCTTTTAAAGTGGCTCCATCTATGGAAGAAAATTAAAGACGCATTCATGTAATTAACTTTTCATTACATTATTAATTTAGAATCATATTTTGTCATCATAAAGCAATGATAGTAAGCTATGATACAATAATGTGTTAATATGTTTATAGAAACTAAAGTATACTTATAATAGCTTGATGTAGAAATAAATAAATTAGTGAAGTATAAATTTGGCCATGATAGCACTCTATGGCAATTAAATAATATAATTAATTACTTGAATTTAACTGTTCTGAGACATGTTTAAATAATTATTTAACACATAAATGTTATTATAAACTTATATATTAACTGTCATTTACTACACAACCATATTTATATGATTTAAACGCTGGACTTTTGAATGATAAAACATGAAAGATATATTTAATAATACTAACAGCGCCCTGCGGTTTCGCCAGCGTTAAGTAATAGAACAAACCTAGTATGAATTATGTTCCGCATTTTCTGGTCCTAGCGTTGTGTTATATACCATTCTTGATAAGTATATATCTGTAAATCTGAATTTCAGGCTGAAAATCAGTAAATCAGCAGGAGTTCTTTTATATATATATCATTATATTGAAATACGAAAGAGAACTTTCATACCAACTTTGCACCCCTCTTTCACCCCCTTAAGGGAATTTCCAAAAAACAGTTTACAGGTGTTTCATGACTTTCAATGAATAATAATTAAATTTAAATAAATCTTTGCACAAAAGTAGTTTCATTAGTATAAATGCTAACAAAACACAATTAAAGGAGCTCATGTTTTACTAATTAAATAACTAGCAAATCATTAACAATGACACGTTCAAATTAATTCTTGTATGAAAAACAGCAGTTTCATACTAACTTTGCACCCCCGTTTTACCCCCTTATTACGAGAACGTATTTTCAAAAATCCATTCTTGGTACTCCCCGTTATAAAAGGAACCCCTTTGCAAAAATTCTTGTTCCTTTTAGATTTAGGTTGAAACCTCTTCAAAGAGTAGGTCTGGATATGCAACCTATTTAATTTCCATTTACCTATCACCTAAAAACACACTAGTGTTACCCTTGCAAATATTTGAAGTCATTCAAACGCGGCACGTATTTGAAAGATCTCCGAATAAGCTACATGTGACATCAGCTTTATACCATAACGGGTTTGAGTATAAAGGCTTGTTGACCTTATTTTGCAATTAAGCGAGATAATCTCCACAATGATCACATATATCAGTCGGCCTCTCAGTCATATGTTGGTAATACATTCGTAAATCAGTAGATGCAATCAACCGCCTTATAAGGTCGTGGCTTAGTTTATGTGACTCTGATAGATAAAGTCGAATGCTGATTTTAATTAATGGGATGGACGGAAATATATTAGGCCGAAAAGGGATGAATGTATGATTGTTAGTGGAATTTATACTTTCAGTGTGTTTGAGTTGACAGCAACAATACAAAGAGGGCCTTTTAAGAGAAGGTAAAATCAATAGAGATCAGGCATAGTTTTTTGGCCTCAGATCGCTATGAAAAATTATTTGTTCATCTGCCCAGATTAAACTGTCTTGCACTTGGTTTGATATAGACTATTGCTGCATTGCACTGAGGCCAATGGTCTGGAAAAATAACAATAATAATATTTATTTTCTCAAAGCTCTAACAAATGAACAAACGATGTACAAATTCTATTATAATGGTTTGGAATAAGGAAATCCACGTTAGGCAGATAAACTACCTGTGCTTTAAATCTTTAGTAATGCCCGTTTATTTTAAACATTAGCCGTAAAAGTTAAGATAAAATATAGAAGTGTATAGGGTGTGTGAGTGTGTATGTGTCTCTGTGTGTGTAGCGTAAAAGTATGTATAATTTGTGTGTTAATCTACTCCATAAAGTTGCGCTTTCGAAAGAAAGGTAATACCAAAAGAGACGTTACCTAAACTATGTTTGAGGATCCAACTTAGGTGCAGGTTTCCTGCTCAGGTATCTACGACAAGCACTCTCCGCACAGTTTCTTGCCGTCCTATCCAACGGTATGAACTATAATAACTTTCATATTCAGCTGACAAGATTTTAGGCTGACGAAAGGTCGAATGATCACGCGTACATCTTGTAATTACATAAGGAAGACCTCATACAAAAGGTCGTTTACATTGGTACCTCACTCTCACCTATCTCTACCGCGAAATAGCAGTGTTCACATTACTGCGTTCCGGTCAAAAGGGGTTTATGCCGTGAGGTACCGGCAGAATAGAATAGTAACTCCTACTGCACCAGGTGTCGTAAGAGGCGACTAAGGTACCAGAAAAGTCAGTTGGCGGTATATGTATCCGAAACAGTGCAGCTCAATTGTACATGGCGGTGCTGGGCAGCAGCATCACCGCTGCGATAGCTGCGCTCTGCTATTGCCAACACGCTTGCCCAGCACGGCAATTATGGGAAAGAAATCTTCATTCTTGTAGAGTCTTACGTCCAACAGTGGACTTTCAATGGCTGGTATGAGGTGGGGATTGAGCCCACGACCTTTGGCGCACAAAAGTATTGCGGATAAAAAAAAGATGGATGTGATCCTCACTACTATCTGCGCAATCGGGTCCGTCAAAACTTTGTATGGTCGAAAACTGCTTCGAAAATGGATTAAACCCAAAAACAACACAATCACACCCAACACCAATTTTACTAAGTTACATATACGTGTACAATAAAGAGTATGTATATATGTGTACAATAAAGAGTATGTATATATGTGTACAATTTTGTTGTGTATTTGTAATAATGTTGTCTGATATCTGTAACACAAAATTTTTAAGATGTTCATCATCAACATATCAGCCGTCAAATACTAGACATAGGCCATCCTACGAGAGGAGAAATTTGCCCAAAAGTGCTGGGCAAGCATGGTGTTGCCACCATGCCTGTCCTGCTCTCAGAGCGTAGCTTCGCGACGGGAATGCTACTGCCTATCCCCACCCTAATGTATTCGAGCTACAGCTTCGAAATCTGCCGGTCCCGGTAACTCAGTTGCCTCTTACGACACCTGGTACAGGGGGAGGTGCAATTCTACTCTGGAGGTACCACACGGCATGGTATAAGTTGTTATATGAATGTATTTGTTTATTTATTATTGTTCCTTATTTAATGATTATCTTCATCTCCTTTGAACGTTAACTAATCCAAACTATCTATATATTGATATATATATATATATGGGACAAGCTGGGACTGACTATCAACGCAAGGCCTAAACTAAAAGGGTTAGAAACTTGAATTTTTGCAGAAGGGTTCCATTTATAATGTAGTGGGAGCATTAAGAAAGAATTTTAAAAATGTATGAAGTAAAACGAAAGTCATGAAAATACACGTGTTTTATGAATCACATTGAAAAAATATTTTTTAAATCATCCCTTAAGGGGTTATAAAACGTAATATTGTCTGGGTGAAACCACGGGACACTGCTAGTCAACATATATAGTACTTTTGTCTCTAGCTATCTCTGTATAGCTAAACTACTGGACGGATTTGAATGATATTAAGGGCAGAGAAAGCTCGAAACTGACTGTAGAACATCATTGTGACTGACTGATAGGACTACCTAATCAATTTAACAGGGACTAGAAACTTCTTTGCATTCCCACGGGAAAGTAGTCTTAAGCAGATGTTTAATAATGCCTAAATTACACTAGCCGAGAGTTCTCACGTTTTATGGAATATCAACACTGAGGTTGCAAAATACAGTGTAATCTTACAACTATAATTTATGAATCTGCGCCAAAGATTGAGTCATACCAATAGTCTTGATATCGACCATCTGTTGAAACTATCCCATAATACAATCAAGGATGGCGACCAAACCAACGCTGTGACATAAATACCTGCAACATTAGTAACATATGTAGGTATAAAATATTACTTTAGAGCAGATTATTCTCGCATAAATAACCAGCTTTCCGCCCGCGAAATTCTTGCTTTATATCTCATCCTTAGGGAACTCTTGTTATTTTCGGAAGTCTATATTGCTCTAACAGCTGACTGCAAAATATTTGGCATGGCGTTTCCGTAAATGCAAGATCTATCCCACGAAAATATCTAAAAGGTTATGTGTTAGTTATGCTGTGAGGTACTGGCAGAGTAGTATAGTATCTCCCTCCGTACCGGGTGTGGTAACAGGTGACTAAGCTACCAGAACACAGAACGGGGATATGTATCAGCATTTCCACTGTGGAGTCTGAGATTGCCAACACGCTTACCCGGCAACGCGGCAATTATGGGCAAAATTCGCTGTTACTTAGGGAGGCCTTTGTCCAGTAGTCGACCTTTAATAGCTGATATAAAGATGTCTTAGTCTAGACTATAAATAATCTCTTAAATTTCAGTTTTTTTTAAATAATTTTCAAACTTGATTAACAAACAATTACAATATCCGTGTTTCAGCAGTTTAAAGAAGCTTGTATTAACAAGAGGATATCACTAACGTATTGTCAACCTTGTAACTTGAAAATGTTATGTCACATTACTCAGTAAATACACTACCTCTTTCACTTTTCAAACTGGAACAGCAATACTGTAGAAAAAGGTGTGATGAGGTGCCAATGCTGACGTTTTGTATGAGGTCTACCCTATGCGAGATCTGTTTATCTCATAGATTAATAAACATCCCACCATTAATTTACACAAATCTTCTATAATATTAGAAGAATAAAACTTTCATATTAAATAAATACGTAAATAAACCATTTATATCCATCGCATTAGACACATTTTTCATTTCCAATAGATGAATAATATATATATATCTAATATGTAATAAATAACCAGACAACAATACACATAGTGCCTTGTTTAATGGTTGATTTATAAAGCATTCTGTCAGGGTTTGATTACGATAGTACACAGATCTTATAGAACAAATTGATTAAGAGTAGTCTCCTTTTATTTATTGACCTTAACTTTAGAGATACGAGGAGGAAACGGGCTACGTGTCCCAAACCTCGTTCCTTCTATAATCCTGATTGGAAATGGAAACTGGGTATTTCCATACAAGCTAAACTACTCCAGCAAAGATTAAACAACACCTTTCGTCAAACCTTATTGCTTATGTCGAACATTGTTCAACAATAAAAATATTTTTAATTAGACGCGCCCTATTTAACTTTTACTTTTATTAGTTCGAAGTTTCGGTTACTGTACAGCCACTATTAAGTAAATATATCAAAGAAACTTAAAAACACGAGTACAATCTTTCTGATATAACCATACACAAGAAACTCACTTAGTATTTTCAATTAAAATTATAATGTAAACAAAAAGGCGTACTTAATTGCATAATTTCAAAATGACAGCCCTATTATTTATTGACACGAGATATAAGTTGTAAATTGTAGACTATATGTGTTTGTATTAAGTTTACGTGCAACACTCGCACGGAATGAGTATATGAATTAAATATGAATGAGACAGTAAAATGTGCATCATACACGATCGAATTAATGACTCACTCACTTTTAACGTCTTCTTGTACTTTGATTTTCCGTTATAGTATGCTTAAAACAGTGAATAGTGTTTATTATTAAAATCTTTAGTAGGCGTTATAAGATTGAGGATTTATGTTCGGAAAATTATTAACACTATAAATACTTACTAGTAAAATAATAAAACTTTCATGAATTTTACATCATCATCATCATACCAGCCATTAAAAGTCAACTGTTGGATATAGGCCTCCCTAAAAAGGAGGGTATGTTCCCCATAATTGCCGTGCAAGTATGTTGGCAATCGCAGAGCACAGCTTTCGCGACGGGAAAGCTGCTGCCCATCCCCGCCCTGTACATTTGAGCTGACTTTTTTGCATGGATATACCGCCATCTGTCGGTTCTGATATCTTAGTCGCCTCTTACGACACCTGGTACAAGGGGAGGTATTATTCTGCTCTGCCGGTACCTTACGGCTGTCTTACATCAGATTAGGGAAACTAAGTGTTTGATAGACGTGTCCAATGGCTCAGTCGGTAGTATCTCTATCTTACGCTTTTTGGATGGTGGACTCGATCCCAATTTACAGGAAATATTTCTCTGGGTGTTTAATATATATTCAGGTGTTATATTTATGATTTCTCTATTGTTTCATGTCTGTAACGCAAGTGCTTTAAGCGACTTATCAGGAGTCAGATCTATGTATGAGATATAGGGTGTGAATTATTCACCATTTCCCTTTTCCACAGAGTGGACATTCCGAAGGAAGGCCCCAACCTCTCTCAATATAGGTAGAGGGCAAACCTCGGTGAATTTAATGTGATTTACCACACAGTTCTTTTTTCAGAAAAGCTGGTCGAGGAGCTCCATCACATCGCAACACTATATGATCTTCAATATATTACTCTGGTTTATAAAAAACCTTAAATCATATTTCAGCATTTTCGTTAACATACGCATAAATTATGTAATTTTAATATAAACAAATAGAGGTTGATTATAGATTTCCGTTAGGGAAATTTAATACACTTGCAATGTCGTATAGATTTGTCGTATTGTACTTAATTAAATCGGCGCCAAGCTCCCGCCAACTCCTTAACATATCAAGTGACAGCTGTCATAGATAAACTATGATCATACACTACCCGCTTCAATTTGACCAAGGACCATAACCATACAGCCTAACCAGGTACGTAACACGTACCTGATTTATAAACTGTGTTAAACATTTAAAATAAAAGTATCCAAAATTTACGTTATATTGTGTAAGCTATTATTCTGACATATCTACCACAAAACAATTATTTGTATTAAATTGTTACCGTCAGTCAGCCGAGGAGTCTATCTTTACTTTATTTTTTACTTATGGAAACAAAAGAATCAATGCAGCGAAAATTTCCACTCCATAGCTTAACTAAACGAGACCGACGGCAATCATTCAAGAGCGCCTATAAGGCACCGACGACACATCTTTTATCACCACAAGTTTTATTGCTGCTGCTTTAATGGGTGGGGGTCACGACTTAAAGCCAAAGTTACTTTCTTTGGTCTAACTATTTCATGTCTTTTCATACCTTCAAAGTTTGCCTCAGGAAATACTGGAACCTTTTAATACAATACCTCTTTGTTAAAGATACCATAAAACTTCCTTCTTCTACTTTCCTTTAAATTTCCTTCTACCATAAAAATCTTTATTTTATAGTTTTGTCTGTGTTAAAAACGCTCTCTGTATCTTATAGAAAATGATTTATTAATTTGCGGAGTATAATATGTACATGTAAAATATAGTTTTTATATCTACATCTACACACTAATATAATAAAAAAGAAACGTTATATATGTTTGGCACGAATTAATTTAAAAACTTCTAATAGGATTTAGAAAATTCTTTTACTATCAGAATGCTACATTATTCTTGAATAACATAGGTTATATTTTATACTACACAATATAAGGGATCTCTACTAAAATTACAATAATGTGGTCCAAGATATGAAAAAGAAATACCATAAAATGACTTTCATCGCGTGCGCTGGTTTCGTGAGTATATTTTCAAGTCTATCATTAGTTTCAGCTAATCCATCTTTGCCACAAATTTTACAACAATTCCATCCGCACGAAGCCGATGCGAGTTAGTTGGATATGTTACCGGACAAACCCGATTTCAGGACAAACCAGTTTTGCCTAGGCGAAACCAGTTATTCCTATACGCGATAGGATTAACTAGTATAGCCTAGTTCAAACTAATTTGTCCTAAACCCGATAGGATAAACCAGTTTAGGCTAGTCCAAATTAATTTGTACTAAGCCCGATAGGAATAACCAGTTTAGGCTAGGCCAAACTAGTTGATCCTGATATAAATACGCACACTCCAGGATAAACTGGTATGGTCTAGTCTGAACATTATAGTATATCTAGAAAGTCAAAATAAATACCTAACCTAACCTAACCTAACCAACCATACCAGTAACCATACCAGTACCAGTAACCATACCAGTACCAGTAACC
>JACJUM010002477.1:11586394-11718825 GCA_020976665.1 Heortia vitessoides
ACCATACCAGTACCAGTAACCATACCAGTACCAGTAACCATACCAGTTTATCCTAAAGTGTGCGTATTTATATCAGTACCAACTAGTTTGGCCTAGCCTAAACTGGTTTATCCTATCGGGCTTAGTACAAATTAGTTTGGACTAGCCTAAACTGGTTTAACCTATCGGCTTTAGGACAAATTAGTTTGAACTAGACTATACTAGTTAATCCTATCGTGTATAGGAACAACTAGTTTCGCCTAGGCAAAACTGGTTTGTCCTGAAATCGGGTTTGGCCGGTAACAGATATATATAACTCTATAGGCTAACAAGCATACAGACCACGCGCATTGTCCTTAAAAATAACATAGCCTTCGTTACTCGATATTTTAAAATCGGTTTAGTATTTTTCAGTTAAACCGTAACTAACTTTCAAAACTTTCACCATTATAATATTGGTATAGACAAAGGTTAAAGATACTAGCTGTGCAGTTTCCCCTGCATTAGTCTAAGAAACAAAGTGAAAGATCCTTATTAAAACATCAACTGTGCTGTGAAAATCTCATAGGTTCACCTGTTTTTAGAACAAACAAACACCCCAACAGGAAATCAATTTTTTCATCATCATCAAACATCTCATGCGCATTCATTGAAAAGCTGTTGTTTATATGTATAGATTCACGCAGACGGTGCGGGTGGCCACGCCTCACTATTGTTTCGAACACTATCTAGCCTCAGTCTAGACCATTTTATGGACATTTAATCGGCTGTGTGCACTCGTTCATATTCTACATTAAAGGGCGTTATTGGCGCGTCCACCCACGAGTATTGCTATTCTACAGTCTGCATATTATAGACTTACGAACTAAGGTTTAATAATAAAAGCATTTTTAGGCCAAGTCCTTCCATGTTATTTATCTTTTCTGAGTTAAAAGTGATCCGTGGTACGGACCTTGCAAAGGACACATTCCCCAAAGTCTTAACTTTATATTAGCTTTTTTGGACTTTTGCAGGATTTTTTAATCTATTAACTCATTAAGCCTTCTATAGGAAGCTGAGTGATGTACAGCTCTAAACCACAATATGTGTTCAAAATCTCCACTTCTAAATAAAACATACATGTTTTTGGGCCAGGACACCCTTTCTGTGTTCTTTTATCACTAGACTAGGTCGACAAACAAGCATGCTGTCCGCGTGATAGTAAGCGTCACCGCAGCCTATAGACGCTTATAAAATCACAAGGATATCACTAGCGGGTTGCCTACTTTAAGACTTGAAGATATTATGTCACATATTCCAGTAATCTCACTGCCTCTCTCACCCTTCCAAACAACTGCGAACACTGCTGTTTGGCAGAAGAAAGGTTAGATTGAGATACTAATGAAGCCGACCTATGTGTGAGGCCTACCTCGTGTGTGTCTCTCACACTTACAATCTCCTATTATCCCCCCATCTCATCTATCTTTCCCTTTCTCTCCCTGTTTACCACTTTCCCTCTCTATGTCCTACTACCCTCAATCAGACTCTTTTTCTCTTTTTCATCTGTCTCTCTCTCTCTCTCTAATCTAAGTTTAAAGAAACAGTACTACTCTAGAATCACTTATTATTGCCACAGCTGATAACAAGAAAGGTGTACCCTCCTCTGGAATTTTTTTTCATAGTGTTTTGGCAACACATTAAATCTTGCGATCAGTAGGTATTTATTTATGTTTAAAACTCGCTTTGCTACTTTGATATTTCACTACAGTAGAATTTTATGGGCAGACTACCGCTCGGTAACCGGCTGTGGCTTCGATGTGTACGCCCGCATTAAAGGACGTTATTGGCGGTCACTCATTTATTTATTGTGGTCCACCCACGAGTGCTGCGGCAATTTCGTGGTCAGCATTTTATAGACAACTAAAGAATTAATACGGGTTTTACTTAACCGTCGCGTATCCGTATATTACGCGTCCTTATTATGCCTGATAAACTCATACGACGGGCTTTCTTGAACATATAGATTATAGCTTCTAGGGTTAATAAAATTTATCCTTGAGGTAGACCTTAAAGAAGATCGACTGCATTGGTACCTCACACGTTGCTGATCGTGTGAGCAGCAGTGAAATTACTGGGTAATGTGACCATACAAGTAATAAGGAAAAGCCAAGCAAGAAAATACAGGTGTGTTGCGATGACGTTTACTATCACGCTGACCCAAATATGGAGGACATTTAAAAATCCTAAAATTATTGATGCTTGAAACTCTGATCTTAAAGCGAAGTTTAAAAAATAATATTGCGGTAATAGTGTTGCTTTGTTGTTTTCCCTCAAACATCGACAAGGACATTTCCTATTTGATTCGAATCGAACTATCGATACACGTCAACCTAACCTACATGTCGTAACAATATCCTTTGTGTAATGTGAGTACACGTATCGATTTAAGCGGGACTTTCCTATTTTTCGAACGAACTTCACCCCAATATTTCCATAGAAAACCAATTGCAATTAGAATGTCTTAAGTAAACGACATTATAGTAACTCTAGAACGGCTACACCAAAGAGTTTATACCTAAAGGTTGTCCACTGTTGGACAAGAAAGGGGGAATTGTGTCCATAATTTTATGCGCCCGGCAAGCGTGTTGACAATCGCAGAGCGTAGCTTCGCGACGGGGGTACTGCTGCTCATCTCCACGACTGTGCATTTAATCTACACCGTTACGGGCAGATATACCGCCATCTGTCAGTCTTGATACCTTAGTCGCCTCTTACGACACCTGGTATAGGGGGAGGTACAATTCGATTCTACCGGTACCACATTGATTAATTAAATATTAATAAAAATGTATTACCTAATATCTGTATGAAGTTTTAAAAAGACCATTAATTTGTTCTTATAAGTTGTTTCAGTAGTTTTTGAGTGTTATTTGTTACAAACGTACACAGATACAAGTTCCGCTTATATAGCACGACTTTATTGAATCTCGAATAAAAAAAAACGTGGCCTATGTCATTCAGTGAAGACCTTGACCTAGCTTTCTAATGGTGAATTGGGGATTTAAATATTTCAAAGTCTTCTCCTATTTTAACTAGATCTCACATAAAGGTTTTCTACCGCCAAACAGCAGTGTTCGCATTGCTGTACTCTGATTAGAAGGGTGAAAGAGGCAGTAAAATTACTAAGTAATATGTCAATCTTAGTCGCAAAGTTGACAACGGGCTTGTGATATCCTAATCATAATGACGAGCGTCCGCAGTTGACGTTTTTCAGATAAAAAAATGAATTTCGCGCAGTTTCCCGATTCGATAGTAGCTAAAAATGGCCATACCAAGCATGAGTGACAATAACACATTTGATAAATGGAAAGATTCCGACGTTGACGGGTTTTATTGAACAAGTTGCGATATATCGAAACCAGTTTATGCATTACTGCTTGATTGTAAAACGCTCGAGACGTATCTGATTGAGTCCACTTAGAGACGTTTGACCTGGGATCGGAATTCTCGTTAGCGTTTATTTCTTTTCTGTGTATGCGAGACGCCTTTCTGTGTGACACATCAAATGGTCTCCAACATATTAACTTAGATTGTTAACGACTAATACTTGAACCTCGGATTCTTAAAATACAGTCTCAAAATGATACATGAATACATGATACTTTAAAGTATGAGTAGAGTATCCCACTTTCAGTCAGGCGTAATGGCGTACTGGCACCGAGAGATAACCAAATGCAACAGGGGTAAGGGTGTTTGCATGTCCAACACGTAGCTACGCTCTTTAATCACTCAATCAGGTCTATATCAAACAGTGAACTCTAATATATAAAATAAATATCGGCTAAAGAGCAGAAAAATAATTCATCTATTTAAAATGGCGTAGAAGGTTCGATTCCCACCCAGGACAAATGTTTATATGATGATATTTGTGTTTGTTCTGTTTCTGAGTGTTAAATATATATCTTTAAGTAGTGTATATGTGATTCATCTGTTGTCTGGCATACGTAACACAAGTGCTTTAAGCGACTTACCACGGAGTCAGGTCAATGTATGAAATGTTGTGGGGATTTGAGGTTAGATTAAAGGTCCAATAAAGTTCCAATTGATTATTTTCGCCTGGTTTGATAAAAAAGGTAATTTAAAAAAATGAAACATATCGTATACACATCTCTTATGCTACTGTCTGTAGTTAATATTATATTTTATTGTGAATATTGGTATGTATGACTGTAATCTGTAAGTGCACCTATAACAAATAAATAAATATGCTTATATATATATATAAAGAAATTAGTTCTTTAATTATCTATGGGCCTATCTATGAATAGAGGGCGTGACTGACAGTGCCAACTTAATGACGTTTTTAAATTATGGCGATAGGGTAGATAAATAAAAATTAATAAAAAGTTTACTAATTGAGTAATAAAGGAATCGACTAGCTAATTTTTAAATAGTAGCTAAAATTAATAAACTTTAAATGTCGTTTCTTTGTATTTTCAGGTATGTTGTGTATCTGGATTGTATTGTTCTTGTTTTTAAAATAGATATTTGTGCTAAATAAATCTTTGTATTTTCAGAGCAACACGTTCATTATTACAAGATTCCTAGATCACTATCGAATTGTCTTATATATATATATATATATAATATAAACACAGGTGTAACAAATATATGATCATCATTATCATCATCATACCTACTATTGGAAGTTCTAAAGGAGGTTTTTTGCCCATAATTACCGCGCTGGGTGAGCGTGTTGCAAATCGCAACTATCACGACGGGAATGCTGCTGGCCATCCCCACTCTGAGCATTTGAGTTGCACAGCTTCGGATGGATATAAATAAATGTGTTACACCTAAACTGCAGCTAATACCGCCATCTTTCAGTTCTGGTACCTTAGTCACCTTTTACGACACTAGTGTCAGGTACTATTCTATTCTGCCAGTACCTCACGGCACTACCGGTACCTCAAGCATTAAAACACAAATATATGATACTAAAACATAAATGTTTATCACACAAATAGTGGTTCTGGTGGCGATCAAACCCATGACCATTGGCATACAAGATAGAAAGAATACCGAATGTACCTTCGGTTCTTCTATTTCCCACTAGAGATAACAAAAACTACTGATTTCCAACGACATCGATCCTGCCTCACTTTCCGCAAATACATTCATCTCAAACACATTTGAGCCACGGTCGTTGGTATGCTGTACTAGGCCTTTATTTGACGGGCCCGATCCAAATAAAGGAGGCCAAATATTTATACGATGATACAAGTGTTTGCCCTGTATCTGGGTGTAAAAATATTTATTTAAGTATCATCATTACAGCCATTGGCAGTCCACTGCTGGACGTAGGCCTCCCTAAGAAAGGGAGAATTTTGCTCAAAATCACGCGCTGGGCAAGTGTGTTGGCAATCGCAGAGCGCAGCTTTCAGTCTTGAATGGATATACCGTCATCTGTCGGTTCTGGTTCTTTAGTCGCCTGTTACAGCATCTGGTACAGAGGGAGGTAGATACTATTTTTATTTAAGTATAATATTTATGATTCCTTTGTTGTCTGATCATAATACTAGTGCTTTAAGTGACTTACCATGAAGTCAGGAAAACGTATGAGATGTTGTGTGTATATATTATTGTTATATTGTATCGCAGTGTTAATGCAGACAGCAATTTGTAATCAACTGCAATTAGGACAGTCTAATATATTACGGTTGTGTCGACACCTACATTCGGTGCCGGAATGTTCTCGAGTCTCAGCCGATATGATCTATGAGCTATTTTATGACCCGTAATCATTTGATTCAAAATAAGCGCCTATAAATAGTTCTCATTAAAACTTAGGTAAAACACAATCTACTGAATTATTTGATCTACCAAGTAAACCACTGTATACAGACTGAAGTATACTGCTAATTGAGTGGTTTCGGTATTCCATAATTACTTATGATCAAGATTAATTACAAATTAGGTTATTTTTAACTTTTTACTATTGTATCTTAATAATAATTTAAACTTGCGAACTAGTCTCAATATCAAAATAGGTTTCATAGCGTAGTTTCTGTTCTCCAAAAATTCCGGAATAAAATAAAATAAATAAATAGAGAAAGAGTACAGCTTAGATTTTTTTGTTGTTAATGTAGCTTAACAAAAAATTTTTTTGACTGATTAAAAGTTTGTGAATTTTGTGGTTACAAATATACAAAAATATAAAATCTTGTTTGCATTAGTCCATTTTAAATAGAAAATATATAATAGCACGCATAATTTGTTAAAAATGCAGCGTTTTAATGATGAGGAATAAACAAAATCGATATAATAATTTTATACCAAACAAAGAAATAAAAAGCTACATCTCTATTAATAAATAAATGTGTTACACCTTAACTACTCGTACAGCTAAACCTTCCACGTGATATACTTTGTAATTTTTTTAAATGCTATATAACACCTTGCAGCCTACCATTGATTTTGGCCTCGATAGGCATTCGATTGTTTTTGGCCTTATTTACCGCTATAGTCATTTTAACTTCATGAACATTCACTTCAGTAACAAATCGAATATCTCTGAGATATGACTATCTACTAGATAGTCATATCTCACAGATATTCGATTACATATTTACGTGTATTCAAGGAACTGACTGCATTAGATTCAGTGTATACGGGCCATGGCTTAAACGGTTATAATGCATCGAATGGTCAAAGGCCATATGCATTGGCGTATCTAGGGTTCATTTTTAGTCGGGGCCGGGCACCTGACATTCTATAGCCGATGCGATGACGCACTCGTACACGCAATCGACATTCAAAGTAGATACAACTTACGAGTCGGTAGCCCAATATTCTGGGATGGGCACTAGATTATCCTGGAGTGGGCACTAGATTATCCTAGGGTGGACCAGCCGGCCCCTCTATATACGCTTATGGACATATGATTACACTAATAAGGGCATTTACCTAATCGAAGACTAATGTATTGTACAAATTAAATAATTGTTCAAATTCATATACTTGTAATAATAATACATTTATTTTTTCACAATTAACAGACTTAATACTATAAATAAATCATTGTTACAGAGTTTCTTATAATCTATTGTAGTTGGCTGGTGCCTGAACTGCCTGGAGGCTCAAAGCCTATATTTCCGGCCACCAGGTCTCCACCCATTTCGTTGATAACTTATATTAACAATTTTACGAGATGTTATTAAAAATGAGAATTTTGGTATATTTACATATGATAACATGTGTAAAATTGTTTTGCTGTATAATAGGGCAATTTTTATTTAATCTATATATTAGACTAGGTCGACCAACATGCTTTCAGTCATGCATCACCGCGTCATGTATCACTAGCGCGTTGCCAACCATGTGTCCATTGTGACATTATGTCGCATTCCCCATTAATTTCACTGCCTTTTTCACCCTTAAAACAAGGACACAGCAAACGCTGCTCTTTGGTGATTGATATAGGTGACAATGAGGTATCAATGCAAACGATTTTTGTTCGAGATCTATCTCATGTGTCATACGCTTGTTTTCTTATTAAGATAATTAAATTTTATTTAGAATTTAAATACATTTGTTACATATGTTTGGGAAAATTACCGCTCGCCAGACTTAAGAAACTTATCAAAGAATCCGTCAAAGAGAGACAACGTAATACATGCAATTGAAAGCAGTACTTGTTTACATACTTGTTTTAGCTTTAATATATATTTTAAATTGTTGTTGCTTTATTGTGTTTGATTAACTATTCAAACAGTGAACAGTTCATAATGTAATAGTATATTCGACCCTAATTCTCCTACAAGTATAGCCAAGTACAGCGGCTTGGCGCCAACGTTCACCGACCACGGCGCCCTTGGACTCCGGCGCTAGCGCGTTTTATATGATAAATAGCAGATATATATTATCAACGAATGTCGTAAAGGTTACGTAGGCAAAGTTAAGTCTTAGACTTAATCGCTGAAGAATAATGTGCGTTCAAATGAAAAATTAACCTCTTATATTTCTATCAGAGGTTTATTTTTCAACACGGCCAAAGTCTTCCGCAGTTTGGGCAATTATGTCTGTATTTAAAAAGAGTTTAAGTGTTTGTGACTTAGATTATTATGTACGGACATAAGTTGTTTACGCTTTCATCGCTTGTTTGGTAAACAGATTAGGATTCATTTCTTAAACGCTTTTGACGGGAGCGATTGCGTATTCTGTAGTATTCCTAGCTTATAAACCAAGGGACGTGTATTCGAGTCCTACCCAGTACAGACATTTAAGCGGTGAACATTTCTTTTTCTTCTGTGTTAAATATATGTATGTAAAATTATACTTACTTAATGTTAGTTGTAATCCTCTGTAGTTTGATATCCGTGTTTTTAGGGCGAGTGAGATCAATCTATAGGATAAACTAGTTGATTTATGATTAAATTAAATGGAACACTGGACTACTTTAAATTATAAAGATATATTTGTATCCAGTAATAATCCCGCTTCTAATGAATTTATATTCATTTCCGGGGCAAATTTGAACCTGGAATATATATCATCAAAATTTAATAGAATTGCTATTTATACGCAAATGAAGTCTTAGCCTATTAAACGTATTTAGTACAAAATACGCAATCGACCATATTACATTTTAAAAGACAGAACTGTTGTGTCCCAAATTACATATTTTTATACAAATATATAAAAATATGTATGTCCAACATAAATATGAAAGTCAACGTTAACTTTACATGAGGTAGACCAGACCTCATTCGAAGGTCGTCTGCCTCTCTGGTACCTCACTAGTCCCTCATTGATACCATGTGTTCCGGTTTTTTTGGTGCTAGTGAAGTTACTGAGTAATGAGACTCATAATCTTCGTCACAAGGTTGGCAACGCGCTAGTGATATCCTTGTGATATTACGAGCGTTTATAGGCTCCAGTGATGCTTACTATTACGAGAACGCATGCTTTGTCGACCATGTCGAACAAAACGTATCGCTATTACTTCTAGCTCGATAAAATATACGAATTTCTTCTTATACCCTCTACTGCCTCTACTGCAGCTATATTACCTATTTGTTTTCTAGTACAACGTAATCATGTACAGCCACTTAACCCTCCCGCGCTCGGCTCCCGCGCACAATGCGATCAATAAATCACGCGCCGGTTACCGTCGCATTAATTAAAACAGTGACGGACTGCCGCTGGGCAGGGCAGGGGTTAAGAATGCTATTCGAGGTGTCGTAAATCGTTAACACGCAAATGTTGGTTTATAATCTAATTGGTATATAGTGACAACGTCGAGACAACTCGGAACGTATTGTCACCGGTATACTTCGTCTGTATCGTCTATTTTACAACTCAGATAACTTGAGTTTTAAAACCTAGGTTATAGGCGTTGGCTGGTGCATATAGCACATATGCGCAGATTAAAGATATGCCATTGTGTTTTAAAATGGAGTCGACGCATCGAAGACAAACGATCTGACCAGACCCGAAACATAGCGATCTAAGCCAAATGCCGGTATTGGAAATCTGTAGGAGGCTTATGGCCTGTGTCACTTGAGGACAATCACGGTCAGTAGAGGACGTCCTACGGCTGATATGATGATAATGATGATGATAATAAGCAAAGCTATTTAGTTGCAGACATGGTCTAATGCAAATATTTGTTTCATTAGAAATTAATTTTACTATATATTTGACATTTACGTAACATTATGATAATAATAATTATCGAGTCACAGGGGACATCATTCGGCCGATAGAATAAAGAAAAAGAGTATTGTTTGATAATATTTATTATATTATATTCATTTCTTTATTATATTATATTATAGTTTAAAGGTATCATCATTGAAGCCGTAGAACGTCCACTGCTGGGCATAGGTTTCCCCAAAAAAAAGGTGGATTTTGCCCATAATTGCCGCGCCAGGCAGGCGTGGTGGTAATCGCAAAATCTGCCTACGTGATTGGATTGCTGCTACCCATCCATCATTTATTTAGCAAGCTACTATTTTTTAATATTTTAAAGAACATCAGTAATTAGCTTAACTGATTTGTTTCGGAACATCCCGAAGAAATATTGTGTTTGTGAGGAGAAACAAAAGTTATTTATCCCTAATAAACACGAGATAAGAAAAGTTGGGATCCACAGAAATCATTGTTAATCCGATATAGACACAAGATTGAACCTAAATAAACTAGGCTTAGACTCATACTGGAGTTAGAAAAAACTTGTATTGGAGCAATATGATAATCAAATATTTGATATTATTTGTCAAATTAGCGTAGACCTAATAATATTCAAGCGTGTGGCTCTGGTATAATTACTAAAATACTAATTACATCACTTATCAATGCTAACAGTGCCTCGCGGCTGTACCCGCATTATTTTATAGAACTTTGATACTTACTTTGCACCCCCCTCTCATTTTACCTCTTAAAGTTTTATTTTTGAAATATTTTCAATGTGTGTATGGCTTTCAACGAAAAACCTTCATACTGAATTTAATTCGAATCGCTTTAACCATTCAGGGGGTAAAGGGGCAAACATTTTTAGAACTTCCCTACGTTATAAAAACATGTGTATAATTTCAAGTTACTAACTCTTATAATTTAGGCCCTGCGTTTATATGTCAGTAATTAGTCATTTAGTCATACAGAGACTATATTGGATCTTAATGTCTATTTTACCATGTTTTTGTTGTTGAGTATAATAGTACTTCCCCCTTACCAGGCGTCGTAACACAGATGGCAGTATATCCATCCGTAACAGTGTAGCTTAAATGCACAGGGAGGGGATGCAACACCCCCGACGCGAAACTTTGCTCTGCGATTGACAACACTCTTCCCACTCTTCCGAAGTGCAGCAAATTTTAGGCAAAATTACCCCTTTCTTAGAGAGGCCTATGTCCAGCAGTGGACTTTCTTGGACTTGTTGCATGATGATATTAGCCGTAGGACATCCACGACAGGACAGCTTTTGCAACGGGGAAGCAGCTGCCTATCTCCGCCCTGGGTATTTAAGCTGCATTGTTCCGAATAGATATGTTGCTATTTTATTTTACCATTTTGGTACGAAGTCGCCTCTTACGACACTTGGTACAGGAGAAGGTACTTTCCTACTGTAGCGGTATTTCACGGCAAAATATGATGATGATAACACTTTTAAATCGTCGGAACTGAAAAAAAATTATCTATAAATATATATTTACTAATTACAATGTCTATCAAATGAACGATGACCTAACTAACCTTATGTAACAGTCATTCGTACAATAGCTTATTATGTGGCCCATCATAAGATAAGGGTGTTAAAACTAAATCTCCGCCAGAACATAGATAGTGATATAGTTTACTGATTAAAATATAATCCGATTTGAATACGAAAGCGTTAAACGCGGATAAAATTGCATGCACAAACTAGTTTAGAATAAATTAACAGAATATCTATTGAAAGCAATTAATATTGTAATATATAATAGGACCTATGACAGCGTACATTAAAATTTTCTGAATTATTTACTAGAAAATATCAAAGGACAAGAAATATATAGTTTAAAGTCGTCTAGTTCGTATAGCAACATAGTAAATCACTTAATTACTACCAAAAGACCAGATGGCGCTTCCGGTAGAGTCTCTGTCTTGTGTACAAAGGTTCCTAGGTTCGATCTTCACCCAAGAACCACTTATGTAACGTGAATAATTGTTTATGTCCTCTATTGCATATATGTATTTATGCATTATATTTCTGATTCACTATTTATATATTCAAATATAGCTACTGCTGTCATATTTTATCTACATATATAAAATTCAACCACTACTTCCTTTTGTCAAAGCATCATGGCGTGAATTGCGAGACCGATTTCGCTAATTATTGTTATTTGTTGAGATCGTTACTGTCCGAAGAAGGTCTTTATGGAAGAATGACATTTTATTTATGTGCAGAAAATTTGTGAGTTTAAGAACCTTGACGATCATAATATTATTTTTAATGTAAAGCAAATATTGTAAGACAGGTCCATCAGTTAGAATTATACTTATTTACTATTGCAATTAAATATTTATTGTATAAGATCTGTCAAGTTAGCTATAATTTATTTTATTTATTATTTAAGTTTAATCAGTAAAGTATTTATTTTTTAAACCTTTGTAACAGTGGTTTCACGATCTTTAAGTGATGCCAGCATTGAATGAATATTAATGATATCGGAAAAAGGAATGCCATTTCTTAATGAAATAAAAAGGGACCACTTATTGTGTAATTTCGTTGACGATTCCGTCCTATCAAGGCCCGTTTTATCTGTTCTTCGGTAATATATTGACGTATCAATTTAAAATCTATACCATCCAGGGCGCTACTCTAACGTATACAAATAAAATCGGTCCAGCCGTTTTGGAGGAGAACAGTGTAATTATATAAATAACATCTTTGTATGTATGTAAAGGTGGACGTGTGTATATAGAGTCATCAGCATGTCAGTCGTAGAACGGCCACTAGTCGACATACGACTACCCAAAGCAGATATTTGCCCATAATCACGACATTGAGCAGTTAAGCGTGTGGCAGTGATGGTGCCGCTGCCCATCAGTGCTCTGGTGCAGTTTAGCTACGCTGTTCCGGGTGGAAAAAATTATGAAACATGGCAATAACTGATATTAAATATTTGACTGGGAAACTTCGAGACTAGATACTACCTTCAATCTTGCCAAGTTTCAATATCAAATTTTAAACTTGCGTTTAAAGATGTGTATCAATTAAAAATAATTGAATGGCAGGCTGCTATGACTTTTTCAATTTCCATATTAGACCAGTTCGGTGAGCAAACCGTAGCCTATAGACGCTGGTAATATCACACGAAATATCACTAGCGCGTTGCTAACCTTCTGACTTCAAGATATTTTGTTCCAATACCCAGTAATTTCACTGCTCCTTCAAACAAGAACACGGTAATACAAACACTGCTGTTTGGCGGTAGAAATAGTTGAGAATGAGGTGTAGATGACCTTTGTACGAGATCTACGTCATGTTGCTACGTTTTATACGAACAATTTAAAGAAGGTCACTTTTCAAACTAATCTATTTTTACTCACTCATATTTAAAAAAAACAATCTTACGCTATTTGTACGGCTTTGCTGGAATAAACAAATAAAAAATACACAATCCCACTTATTAATTTACATGATTCTCGAGTTAAGAATAATCATACATAGAAAAATTTGGTAAATAGATCACCGTCTAACATTTTGACTTTATCGCTCACAAAATATTGGAACGGATATTATCACATTAAATTAAAATAATTTATGACCGCAATATCAACAAATTTTATACAAATCTATCCAGACTGCGATATTCCATCTAAAGTGGAGTTAATATTTTGATGGAAAATAAACTAAAACATTCCATATACTAGATGACAGTGAAAATACGAGTTCATCTGTTATAACAAACGTCTTTTATTGTCGTTCGGAAAGTTAAAGGCGAACTTATTTACGAGACAGGTTCAAGATTATAGTAAAAGACACAGCTATGTGAAATAAAATTGTGAGATAGAGTTCCATGAGAAACCGGGTAATCATAGTGCAGCGGACCTAGTGTTGTTTGTTTTAAATTCGGATTGTCGATAGAATCTCTATATCCGCTATTATTTATCCGGTTAACAAACCTTCCATCATAACAGCCATTAGAAGTCCACTGCTGGACATAAGCCTCACCAAGAAAGGAGGTTTTTTGCCCATAACTGCCGCGCTGGGCAAGCGTGTTGGCAATAGCTATCGTGACTGAAACGCTGCTGCCCTTCCCCACCCTGTGCATTTTAGCTGCATTGTTTCGGATGCATATACCGCCATCTGTCGGCTCTGATATCTTAGTCGCCTTTTCTGGTGCAATGGGAGGTACTATTCTATTCTGCTGGTACCTCACGACACTGGGCCAAAGTTTTATAGAGAAATAGACCTATCACAATAATAGACTCCGTGGGTACTGTCATATGACATACTATCATTATTTTATTAAGTTGAACACTCAGAAACATGGTATCATATTTTAGATCGACCAAATATAATCTATATTTTCCAACGACACTAGTATAATATTGCAAAGGCAAAATTTTGAAATCTTTTTCTATAGCCATGTCAATCATTATTTTAAAAACTATGACTCTATAGCAGATAATCAATTTGCACAACTAGCTTATTGAATGGCTTATAGTGTAGAACTAGCCTGCCTGCTCCGGACTGGTCTTTAAACTAAATTTAGGCAACTAGTTTTTGGAGGTACATTTAGTTTGACTTAAACTTGTATTCTCAAATGCTACATTAAGTTATATTAGATCTTACTTGAGCAAATTGACTTCGAGCTAATGAATTCACTGAAGTTTACTCATATAAAGTGAAATGGTACCTTAAGCGTGTAACAACTAGGTAATTACTATTTTAGTGGCAGTTTTCATTATTTTCGGTGAACATTACTAACATTCCGTGGAATTTTTTGAATATGTTTTAGAATCCTGTAACGAACATTGTTTATTATAAATATGGTCCAGGAATAAATAATTCGAACAGTAACAGTAATAAGTACTTTTTAGTTAAAATTTGTACCACATTTGTTTTTAAATATGTTATTTATCATCTATTAATATCGATTATCCGTGAGGTACCGGCAGAGTAGAATAGTAGGAATAGATATCAGAACCGATAGATGGCGGTATATGCATCCGAAACAGTGTAGCTAAAGTGCATATTGCGGGAACGGGCAGCAGCATCCCCGTCGCCAAAGCTCCACTCTGCGATTGTCAACATGCTTCCCCAGTGCAGCAATTATGGGCAAAATTCCCCGTTTCTTGGAGTCCATCAGTGAACTTCCTATAGCATGATAATGATAATTGATATCAAACTTAATTCCTTTAAGGGATATCTATAAATTTTTCAAAGTGAAAAGTTGAGGCCGTTTTGATTTTCATACGTTTTCTGAAAATAGTACACGTATCTTCGTGAGTATTTTTATGTATTGTTTTATATGACTAGGTCGACAAACTCACGGTTTGCGTGATAATAAGCGTGACCACAGCCTTCAGACAGATATTATCACAAAGATATCACAGGCGCGTTTCTGACCTTGTGTTTTGAAGATATTATGTCACATAACCATGTAAAACAGTGAAAACTGCCTCTCTCTCCCTCCAAACTGGTCCCTCCACACTCGCGGCAATGCGAACACTGTTTAGCGGTAGAAATAATTGAGAATAAGGTAATGCAGACGGTTTTCGAATAAGGTCTCCCTCTAGTTACCTTGCTGATTATTGTATTAAGAAACTGAAAAACCTTAAGAAAAAAAAATTAATGTTAAATTAGGCACACAGAGGCAAACAACAAAGTAATAGCAAATAATCGGACCTAGGTGGTAGTGTCACGCCATTTCTCTCGCACGCGTAATGCCTTATTACGATGACGTCATCAGTTTATATTTATATCCTTTTCCAGTCATTTGACTCTAACTCTTTCCTATTAAGACCCTAAATATAAAATCCCACAACCTCTATACATTGACCTGACTCCATGTTAAGTCCCTTAACGCACTTGTGTCACGGACGCCAGACAACAGAGGGATATACTAATATCCTAATTAAATACTTATATTGAACACCCAGATACAGAACAAACACAAATATCATCATATAAATATTTGCTCTGGGTGGGAATCGTACCCGCGACCCCAGCAGTCACACACACACATAAAAATAGGGTAAGTAAATTTTATAATAATTACTATAATAAATACGAAAGCGTGCCTGTCTATCCATCTGTCTCTTATACCTTATTCCCGACTTAATGGCTAAATGGATCGTAATGAACTTTGGCGTGCTTAAAAACTTACACTCTAAGGTAAAACAGGTTACGTTATATTAATTCCCAGGGTTACAACACAACATAAAATCCACAACGCCCAATGCTAATCATAAAAAAATTAAATCACCATACCTATTTGAACGTTCTAACCATACAATGGGTACAAACGCAATTATATTTGGCCCAGTATTTTAGCATTAGATGCCATCAAATTTCAAACAATTGCCGATACATCGACAAACAATAGAGTTCCCAACACAGCCCACATAATTGGAGTGGTATTAACCCAATAATTTATGGGTGTTGCCATAAATTCCTATTCTATGTGCAGTCACTGCATGTCAGCCTACGTTATGAACGGCTATGTTTGGATCGTTTGACAACACTAATCGATGCCATCTTTGAAGGGAGAGTTGACTATTTCAATTATTCCCTACTATGTATTATGATATTTTCTTACATTCACCCTTCCATCACGATAAATCGGTTTATATTGACTAAATACTCCTGTTTATCTGTAGAAGACGACTCACAAGTCTTTTAATGGTCCCAATGGCGCAGATAATAGTAATCATATCTTGTGCGCCCAGAGTCCTGGGCTCGATACTCACCTAGGACAAATATTTATGTCATGTTATTTGTGTTGGTTCTGTGCCTGGATGTTGAATATATGAATTTAAGCAGTATATTTGTGACTCCCTGTTATCTGACGTCCGTAACATAAGTGCTTTAAGCAATTTACTACGTGGATATAAGTTGTGATTTAAGAAAATGTTTTAGTTTATACTTATGATATGTACTGGCAATCGTACAAATTTGCCCAAGACAATAATATCTGCGACCAAGCAAATTGCCTTGTACTGAATAAAATTAGATTGTGCACTCAAGAGCCAGTGGTCGAAACTCAGATTTCTATTAACGATAACGTGCCTAGACCCCAACCGACAATCGTGGTAAGTACGAAACCTAGAGAAACCGCAACGGTCAGTAATTGGGGCACGAATGTCAAATCGTATAGCCCTGGTTTGTTTGAGGTACGTGAAATTTGATATAAATTCTCACAACATCTCATATATTGACCTGATTCCGTGATAAATCGCTTTAAGCAGTTGTGTTACGGACATCAAACAACAGCGGAATCACAGAAATACTGCTTAAATACATATATTTAACATCCAGTAATAGAACAAACACAAATATCGTCATATACATTTTTGCTCTGGGTGGTACTCGAACCTACGATCCTTGACGCACAAGATAGGATCAATACCATCTGCTCCATCGGGCCCGTCAGTCTGATCCGTCCGGGGTTGATCTTATTATTGATATTTCTACGGTCTTAGAGTCATAAGGTAATAATCTATACAGACAATTAAAGAATTTGAGACTACTCGTTTGTATCGATATAACAGTTTTTTTTAAAGAAAAAAAAGTGCCCATACTTAATTTATATCAACTGCCCACTACCTCTACTATTTACTAGAACCGACAGATAGCGGTATATCCATCCAAAACAGTGTAGCTTAAATGCACAAGGTGGAGATGGGCAGCAGCATTCCCAGCGCGGCAATTACAGACTAGTGGACTATCAATGGCTGTAATGATGATGAGTTATTGTGTATTCCAACTAACTGTCGATTACCTGAACCAACTAACGATCGCTAAACTACCTGATAAGCGTGGTGCTCAAGCTAATTATAAATTTCCCCAAGACCTGTTATAGGTTCTCTTGGAAGACCCGTGCCCAACACTGAGACATTTTATGGGTTGATATGAGGATTCTCGGTATGCACCAAGATTTGAAATTTCATGGTGAAGATTTTAACAGTTCATAATACAACCACAACTATGTGATTTTACTGGACACATTTTCACTTTTACTACTTATTATAAAGCCGACTTGAAAGTCTATGGTATACTAGCAGTGCCCCGCGGTTACACCTACGCTAAGTTGTAGAATTTTTATACTAACTTTGCTTTCATACTCTCTATTACCTCCTATAGGGATGATTTTTTAAAAAACGTTTAAAACGTGTTACATGACTTTCAATGAAGAAAATTTGTGTTGAATTTATTTCGAATAACTTCAAAAACTGATTTTTTTTATATAAACGTTGCATTCTTAGTGCTACTATGTTATAAAAAGAAACCCTACGTAAAATTTTAAGTTCCTAACCCTTATATTTTAGGCTATACGTCTTTATATCAGTCGGTCAGCTACTTTTTTATATATACAGATAGATATTGCTTTCACATTTTTGTTGCCAGTGAGAAAATCTGTATGTATGAGCTTCCGTGTAAATGTATGCACATATATATATTATTCTTACACATATCAAACAAAAAACTTTACCGAGACATTCTACAACTAGCTTTGTCAGACACCGCATACAAATTTACAAGAAAATAAAATGGTGTAAACTCTGTATAAACACTTATAAAGATTTTTTACAAAACACCATAACATAACACTCGTTGCAGGACAGTGGGGCATAATAAATGTATTATATATTTTTTGCCAACATGTGACATTGTACCTGTACCTTTATCACAGTTTCGGTACCATTTAATTCAGAGGTGCCAACTGTTTTGATCGCCAAGCAGTTTGGTAAACAATTATATTCACACAACATCTCATACATTGGCCTGACTTCTTAGTAAGACGCTTAAATCACTTGCGCACAGACATCTGGAGAATCACAAATGTAATACTAAAATACATATTTTTAACACCCAGACACAGGACAAACACAAATATCATCCATATATCATGTCCATCATATATAATATAGTCCTTGGCGAGGACCGAACCCAAGGGCCCGTCAACGTTAACTGGTAAGCAGTTTTAGAAAAAACGGTGTTAATATAACAAAACCACTCTAAAATAACAAAATTTCAAAAAAAGAACACCAACGAAATCCTGTATGTTCTTTTTTTGAATTTAGACTTATGTTGTCATCATCATCATAACAGCTGTTATCACCCAAGTTATAAGTGTCATTGCATAGCTTAATTTCATGACGGCGACGCGTCACGTTGTACCGACACAGAAGAATAGTAACCTCAGCATGTTATCAGTAACAATTGGGGGATCGGAATAACACAGCGGCACATCTATCCAAATGAACATAGATAAATACAAGTCTCCTTAATGTAGTAATAATAATGACGTACTTCAATTGATCCTGAATCAGTGACAATTTGTTTTACAATACAATTTCCCTCGCATTATCATTTTCCTGACAAGTATTGACAGACAAATAAGCCACTCAACGTTATTATACAGCTATTACATTAAAACTCGTAAAGCTTGCAACAGTTTGTTGCTGGCATGCTGCAACTATGCTGCCATCTTAAGAGCTAATAACACCCTTGTGCCCACAATTACTTATGCCTTGTCTTTCAATCAAAACACGCCTCACAGGTTCTTAGATTATAATGCCTGTAGTACCTTGAAAAAGGCGATAAATGGCGGTGTATCTAAGTAGCTCAAACGCTCAGGGCAGAGTTGGATAGCAACATCTCCGTCAGGAAGCTGTGCTTTACGATTGCCACCACGTTTATCCAGCGTGGTAACTGAGAGCGAAATTATCAATGGAGGTCTGATGGCAGGTATGATAATTATATAATGAGAAGTGGTGGAGCAGTGGTTACTGCACCTCGAGTTCCTCCACTTCTGGTTGCTGGTTGGATGGGTGATCCTAAACTGATTTTTTAAAAAGAACCGTCTATCCTTGTTAGTTTCATATTCATCATAATATGAAAAGCCAGAACCCCTGCAAAGGAGATATGAATATCATCATCATCATAACAGCCATGTAAAGTCCACAGTTAGACATAAGTCTCCCCAAGATACAGGGATTTTTGCCTATAATTGCCGTTGAGCAGGTGTGGTGGCAATTGCAGAGCGCAACGTCCCGACGAGGATGCAGCTGCGCATCCGCGCCCTGTAATATTTAAGCTGCGCTGTTTTGGATCGATATACCGCCATCTGACGGTTCTGGTACCTCATTCGCCTCTTACGACACCTGGTAGTGAGGGAGGTGCTATTCTATGCCCTCGGTAACAATCGGCTTAATATAAATATCAAATGAATATTACTAGCGTGTTACCATCCCTGTGTCTTGAAGTTATTATGTCACCCAATCATTTTACTGCTTCTCTCACCCTTCAAACCAAAACACAGCAATAAAGATATTGCAATTTGGTGGTAGAAATACGTGAGAGTGAAGTATCAACGCAATCGGCCTTTGTAGTGTGCCATTTTTATGTAAAACATGACGTATTTATACTAATATCGGCAAATATATAGTAACTTTTGTTGACAGATGAAAGTACCTATCAAGAAACGAGAAGGCGCTTTTTGCTATAGACAGCCCTCATGCACTCCGTTCCTGTAATGGTTGTATTGTTTCTGAAACTTGATAAAATATAATACAGCACAAATTTGTTCTCGTATAAAAAAATTGTTGTTTTGTGAAACGTTTAAAGAAAACAAGCATGAAACCTGAGAAGTTTATTTTCTTCTATTTAATATTTTCTTTAGTATACATTTTTCAGATGTTGTGTGAATTATACAAAATAAATATCTAGTGATTTTAGAAAATATCGTATCAGTCTTGGGAAGTTCACTGCTTTACATAGGCCTCCGTGAGAAAGGAAGAATTTGGACGTTTGTCAATCGCAGAGCCTAGCTCTCGCGATGGGGATGCTGCTGCCCATTTTACCGGTCTGTGCATTTGAGCTGTACTATTTCGGATGGATATACCGCCATTTGACAATTCCGGTACCTCAATCACCCGGTACAGAAAGAGGTACTATTATACTCAGCCGTATAATACGTTAAACGATTCCTTTCCATAGATCCCAAGATAAATAATGCTAGGTATAATATTTTCTAACATTCACACGCTCACTTCTCATAATAAAACTGCTTTATTTTCACCTTCTTCTGTTGTCAATCTTGAGATCGTTTACCACAAGGTAGCCGAAACTACTTAAAAAAATGTAGGTACAAGTCAAATAAACTGCGTTTGAAAGCCGTTAAAAAGTAGTTTTATTATAATGCAAGCTAGTTATGTCCACAACCCTATCATTGGTCCGCGGGCGCATGTCCCACATAAAATTATTTAACAACCCAACATATATCCATCGCGAAGCATAAAGTATACAGAGGTGTCACTCGACGCATCTTTATTAGATAACTGCGAGCGTATTCGCCGGGTGGGACAATTATAAACAATTTAAATGTAAATGCGAATGCTTGTATTATTTCATTTAACATATCCGTTACATATACAAGTTTGTTCGTCTTAATTGAATTTCGTATCGTGCGTTCGATCTATACAAATAATAAAATTGATGTGCCTTCTTGTAATTGGTGTGACAGTTTTATTTTTTAATGGAATTGCGCGTATGATTCGATGTAATCTATATTCATATTAAACATATTTTGTTGGTTTGTTTTATTTTTGTATTTAAATAACTCTTTCACTATTAAATAGCGTCAATAAATCTTAACCAAGTAAGTTGGCTGTATTAATTTTTAATAAAACAAACGATAAACACCTTAAATAGAATGTAACGGCGCACTATGTATATTATTGAACCTACGAGAACAGCTATTTGACGGTAGAAATAGGTAAAATTGAGTTACTAATGCAAAGTTTTTGATGACTTTATTTGAGATCTACCTTATGTAATATATTACGTATAAGAAGTGCTTCGCGACAAATGATCAGCGACTTATTGTCACTCCATTATGAGCGTTTTCTCCTACTAATACCGTAACGCTTGAATTGACGTTTTGGCAGTTCAATAGATATGTATTAGTTTATAATCACATATAACTAATTTATATGTATTGCTTTTAGACTATTTATTTATTTCTTTGTGTTCCTTAAATACACTGCACACTGTTTAATTAATTTTATTTACTTCCTTCAATCCAAAGGTTTCTCAGAGGAAATTGATCAAGGAGATAAAGCATCGCATTCAACTAGAAAAAAAATAAATTTGAATCTTCGTCTGTTTTACAACAGAGAATATTTAAACTTATTATCTAAGCATTAAGTTAGTAAGTCAAAGATACTAAAAATATAAATCATCATCACTATTATCATCATCACCATCATCACCATCATCATCATCAAGATGGAAACAAGTCCACAACCCACGATAGTCAACTTCGTAGCCTTTAAACACTCGAATCATCGCAAAGATATCACTATATCGGTAATCTTTTGACCTGAAGATGAGCGACTATATCATTAGCCAGTCAATTGGCTGTCTTACTCATCAAAGGAAATACGCGAGCACAGCTGTTTGTAGAAATAAATATCAAATAACTTTAGTAAGAGGTTCACATATTTTAAATGACCTAGTATCTCATCGGAACCTTATAAGCCTATGGCGTTTTTTAATATAGCATGAAACTAGTTCATTGTAGAAATTGCGTTTTTTTAATGTACAAGACTGGTTTGGGGCATCCTAAATGTTAGCCACTTGACATTTGCTGGGAAATATCAACTTGCAATTAATAACAGTCGGTATTAAAATTAATTTATAAATGAATAAGTTGCAAATTAAATGGAAGGCAATGGACACTTGATTATTATCTAAGTCGTAGCTTAAACCAATAATAAAGTAATAACAACAAATATCAACAAATAAGAAAACAAACCAACCTCCGAGATTATTGGCTTAAACCACTTGTGTTACGGAAATAAAAAAAGAGGAATCTCATATAACTCTCAAATATATATTCATACACAGAACAAACACATCTAAATATCTGCTTTACATCGAACCCACGACCATACTATCTGCGCCATCGAGCCCGTCCATTGACAGCTTTTCACTAAATACATAAGAAAGTACATACATAGTATTATTTCTCCCGTAATCGTACTGTAGAAAGTCATAAAGATCTTTTATTTCTTCCCAAGCGCTAAGACGAAAAAATCTGAGGTAATAAAGCTCGTATGATATTCACAATCGGGTACTACATTCACGAAACATGAAAAGGGCAATACATATTGGACCCACATTAAATATACAGCAGTTTTAATGTGGGTTCAACATGTACACAGCAGGTCACTCATATGTCCGTTATAATTTGACTTCCCAATTGTATGTATATGGGGCAGCATCGTCGCGAAGTTGCGCTCTTCGATTGCCACCACGCCTGCTAAGCGCGGCAATTATGGGCAAAAATCCCCTTATCTTGGGGAGGCCAAAGTCCAATAGTGGACTTTTTACAGCTGTTAATCATCATTGTATATGAGACTGAACAGATTTTGCAGCTGAGATCAGAGAGGTGTACTGCTGGACACAGGCCTCCTTAGAGATTTTTAATAAGAGCAGTTGAGCCGATGGATACTAGTATATCCACCATTGGAGCGGAGATGGGAAAGCATTCTCACTAAGGTCGACGATTGACACCAAGCCTGCATTGATTGCTCCAGCGCAGCAATTATTGGGTAACACCCTGAAATTATTATAATTTACTTTGGGAGGCTGACGTCCAGCTGTGGACTCTTGCAGCTTATACGATGATAAGGCGTGGTAGCAATCGCAGAAGGAAGGTGCATAGACTTCCAATAGCATTTGAGTCGAGACTCAAATGCTATTGGAAGTTGTACTGTTTTGGATAAATATAATACCTAGGGTCGGTTTTGAAACCTCAGTTGATTCTAACGACACACAGTACAGAGGAAAGTAGGTATTATTATTCTGCTACCTTAATATATATTAAATGGAATGTGTACGGTTAACTACATTCAGATTTTATGGTCCATGAAATCTGTATGTTCTCATGATATGACCGCATGACATGATTATGATCTGATCATCTACATGTATTCTCTCATGTGTGAAACAATGCACTTTACAGCCGTGTATATAAGACACTAGGGAGAACTGAATATATAGAAAATTTTACAAAACATTGGTTTTAAAACAGGAATGACCCAAAAATCAGCTTTTTCTTTTATATATACTCGTATTTACGAGTAAATTAAAGAACTTTCAACTAATTTCTACCCCCTTAAGGGATGATCGTCAAAAAATATTTTACACGTATTTCATGACTCTCCTTGAACAACCTTCCTTTAGTGAATTTTATTCAAATAACTTATTAAACAGCAAAGTCTTATAATAACTTTAAATGAATGAATAACCCTTATGAAAAATTTCAATCTTACCTATATACTTTAGGCACTGTTTTCATATGTCAGTCAGTCAGTCAGTCGGCTACATATATATTTCCTATAAAAGAAATAGGTAATGCTAGGCGCCAGGTAAATGCTATTACTACAAAATCTAGAAAAAGACAAAATAATAGATAGTATAGACTTCGTTTTAAAGCCGTTAAAAAAAGTATGTAAAAAAATTGTATGAGAGGATGAGTTAGTGATTAAAACAATCAAATAGAAAATTGTCTTTCCTGTACTTTTTCTCATTAAGGCTATTAAAAGAAAGATCACTACAAACCTGATTAGTCTATTGGGGACATCTCATTGTCTGCACACCTCAGTCGTAGTTATTTCTACCACTAATTAGAAATGCTCGTATTGTTATGTTCCATTTGTAACGGTAATATTATTAATGAAGTTACTGGGGTAAGACATGATCTCCTTTTTTAATTATGACTAGCAGCGCCCCGCGGTTTTACCCGCGTTAAGTTGTAGAACACTAACTTTGCACCCCCCTTTTACCCCCTTGAGGCATAAATTTTGAAAAAATATTTTATACGTTATTCATGACTTCCAATGACCTTCATACTTAATTTTATTCGATTAACTTTAAAATCGGCAATGTTTCATAAAAACTGCACCCTCGTTTTACTTTTTTAATAGGTTAGTTTTTAAAAATCCTTTCTTATTGCTCCTCTGAGTTGTAATAAAAAACCCCGTGCAGAATTTCAAGATTCTAACCCTCATGGCCCTGCGTTGATATTTCAGCCAATCAACTTCATCTATATATTGCTATGTCTACAAACAAGCATAAGGCTAATGTGGTGGTAAACCCCACCGCATCCTTTAAACGATCGCATTCTCACAAGGCTAGGCTAGTGATATTCTTGATGCTTGCTATCATGCGAACCTTACGCTTGTTTATCGGCTTAAGTCATATAAAAGAGTGTTCCTTGCTTGTAAATCCATCAAAAGTTAACATTTTTAAGCAGATTTATATGTTTTTGTTATATTATACATCGACTTAGTATTATCGCATGTTATTAAGTAATCAATTTAACAGTCCAAATTGGTAAAAGTAATGTGTGCAAAGCCATACAAAAATGTATACACCAATAAATACTTAAGGGCTTAAAGACCTCTAGAGATTTTAAATCGTAAATCAATGTAAAAGGTCTCGCAACTATGTAGCTTCGGGCTCAGAGTTATTGAGCAATAAATATAATACTACTTATGCGCATAATTACAGTAAACTTATCGGAATACAATGATATATAGATATATGTATAGTTGGCTCTAGGCGTCTACTTATTACATTCTTTATTCAATAACTATTTTCAGCTACTAACCGGCTTTATCTTGGTCAACTATTGCTAGATACTCTGACGTCAATTTCAGAGTCGAAACAGGAATAAGGTCAGCGTGCTCATTAATAAGCGACTCTGGGCCTGAGCACTTTCCAATGTCAAATGGCCTTTCGTTAATGCTGATGTTATAAGTAACTTCATGATACCAGCTATTAAAAGTCCACTGCTAGACATATTCCTCTACAAGAAAGGAGGTTTTTTGCCCATAATTGCCGCGTTGGGCAAGCGTGTTGGCAATCGCAGAGCTCAGCTTTCGCGACGGGGATGCTGCTGCCCATCGCCGTCTTGTGCATTTAAGCTGCAAAGTTTTGGATGGATATACTGCCATCTGTCGGCTGGTACCTTAGTCGCCTCTTACGACACCTGGTACAGTGGAAAGTTATATATATATATATATATATATATATATATATATATATATATATATATATATATAATTCTACTGTAGGTGTGTAATAGCTAAATTCCTTGGACTGGACATATTCTAATGACTTTTTGTTTGCATTTAGGTGGCGACCTAGATAGTTTTGATTGAAAAATCAGCCCGGCAAATGGCATTTCAGTCGATATTAAGGTAAATTATTTGCAACTAAGCGGTTGGATTGAATTGAATAAATTTTGGTGACTGCATTCAAGTGGATGATTTAGTTTGATCAATCAGCCTGGTAGATGGCGCTGCAATTTTCATTTACGTTATTGGAACAAGTCTGCAACTTATTCTGTATCCCCAAACCAAAATTTCTTCGTGCTGTAACACATCTGAAACGGATATCGAAAATTGCTTATTGTAAGGTAATATATCACATATCGCTTATTGAAAATTATTATAACGAAGTAGAATATACCGTGTACAGGCATGAGGTAAATAACAATATCCATCGGTATAATAAAACTAAGAAACGGTTCTACGCAAAAAAGGGAATCGTGATACCTTAATCGTTACTCTATGTATCTTGGGCAGGTAAAATGTCGCTCGAGGTCACTGTTACATTCTAAACTTATATTACAAATTCCGTGTTATAACTTTGTTGTCATTCTCACACTACAGGTGTGAGATCAATTAAATCAATTAGATCAATAAGAAAATAAAATTAGATCAATTGTAAATCAAATTAAAATACAAAAGATAAATTAAACCCTCTTTAAATTGTTATAATGATAGTTTTGTTACATCATGTGTCCCATCGGGGTAGGAAGAGGGGTAGAATCTCCACTTCCTACGATCTAAGCATACTTCTCTCGTTTTAATTACTCGCATTGGTATTATCATACACGCTCGTTTACTCTCGTTACTTCTGACCTCGCCCTTCTTCAATTTGTTGGAGTTTATATTGCTCTAATTCGATCTTGAGGGTGAGACAGCCAGTGAAATTACTGCCTCATCATACCAGCCATTGAAAGTCTTCTGCTGGACATAGGCTTCCCCAAGAAAGGAGGAATTTTACCCATAATTACCGCGCTGGGCAAGTTGGCAATCGCAGAGCGCAGCTTTGCGATGCTTCTGCCGATCCTCGCCCTGTGCATTTAAGCTGCATTGTTTTAGATGGATATACCGCCATTTGTCGGTTCTGGTACCTTACTCGCTTTTTACGACACCTCGTACAGGGAAGGTACTATTCTGCTCTGCCGGTACCTCAAGGATTTATATACACAATATCTCAAGTCACGAGGTTAGCAAGGCGCTAGGCATATCCTTGTGATATTACGGGAGTTTTTAGGCTTATTATCACCAGAACTGCGGGCTTTTTTGTCGCTCTGGTCTAATATCTCGATCTCTTTCCACACAAGTGAACTGTGACCGTTCTATCAAAACAGTAAACACAAGGTATATGTTTATATAAACCGTACTTCTATGTATTATCCCACAAATTTTAGAATAGCGAATGTTTACAAAAATTCATGGATGATTAGATTAATATTTAAACTTTGCCGTGATATGCATATCTTAAACACCGGTTTTGAACTATCAATGCCATATCGTCATGGATAGTTCAAAACCATACCCTTAAACTACAAATGCATTAAAAGCCCAATTATGCACAAATAACATTAGGTAGACGAGGTCACGGGTACATATTTTGTTATTTTTAGAAACATGTTCTATTACTATGGTAATTACCTAAATAAAACCTTGTATCTCTACTTTTTGGCATAACTATGACTATAAATATTATTTTTTAATCAATATTAGCAATATGGTAAAAAAAAACAATTGACTATTTATGTTAACTTGTTCTTAATAAAAATTACGGAGATTACGTGTATTCAAACTAAGTTAATATTCTTATTCGTGTTTCGAACTAAAACACATTTTATCAAATGACAAAATTTCTATGGGATTCCTATGAACAACCAAAACCCACGCTTCCTACAAATTACAAGTTCCCCATAATAGCCAGTATCAAAACTGACACTAAATCGTCGCCATATAACCTCAAATGCAAAGTAATTCAAGTTCATTTTATTGATTCATAGATCTTGTTATGAGGGCCGCTATGGTTGTGTATGGTTAGTAAAAGCTATCAACCTCCTTGATCTTTCGCATCATGTATCTATTTTATTTGACTCGCGGCTTCGACTACAGGAACGTATATGCGGCGTACTTGTATAGAAATATTAACATTAACGAGGCACGAAAATTATGTTACGATAAAAGCAAGTCAAAAGCAAAAAACATCTATATTAACAAACACTCCGTAAAATTGGTGTATTGTAATTTCGGCACTCGTTCAAGCCAGCATGCTCTTTCAAAAGTGATATGCGGCAAAGCCTATGCCTGAGAAACCATGTTTCTGAGCCCTTAATAATTTTTGCGAGTAGTAAGGACTACATCATACTGAATAGTTGTTAATAAAACTTTAATTGGAATAACATAATAGACTACAATTTATATGCAAAAAGATGGGGTCCCATGTGACCGTTAGAATATCACGAATATTTAACGGCGTAAAAGCTAATACCTAATTATAAATCTAACTGGTATCAATAGCTCAATATTATATTTATCATGTACATACATATAGTATGGTAGTTGCCAATCAATTTGAATCTGTTTTAAATAAAGAGGCTAAATAGCAAATAGTTTGAAAAAAGAATAATCCGAATTTATATTTTTGAAAAAGAAAAACGGAAGATCTGCTCGGCCCATCATGTGAGCACAGCCTAAAGATACATTGTTGTCTATGCCCTCTAAAGTATGCTAGTTTACGATCGCCATTTGTTTCGGATCTAGCACAGCAGTGGAACTATAAGAAAATTGGCAGTAAATCTTCGAGATTATTTTCATAGGGTAATAAAGAGGATGTTATATTGTGATAATCTTTAACTATTTTTATTCATATCTACAACATATATGTAATAAAAAATGGTTAATTTTCAACATGTTTAGAACTTAAGGCCAATACAATACCTATTTCTGAAGCTAATTAACAACTTGATTTGACTCCAGTTATTAGGTCTTACATTGTTTTTATAGCAAGCGATAATTTATGTGTTAAGTGAGAAACGAGAATACATCGTTTTGATATAAAAGATGCATAAAGCATCTTTACGTTGAAATTCAAAAATATAATACATTAATTTTTCGTTACTTCGTCTCGATTCTATTATCAAGAGTTCAAGAGTAGTGGATTAAAAAAATCTCCTTAGCTAAATAGTAAAATCATAAAAATCTGATAAAGTTATTTATATTTACGAATTATTAGAATATAGATAATATAACCTTCATAAATGTGTCTTCCATGTTTAAATCATAACTCCATTTTAGCGGCTCAAGCAACCACGCCACGATTTTCCCGCGGCTAAACGGCGGCAAAACGACGAACTTAGTTTTTATTTTTAATATGAGCATCAGTTTCATCTCGCCAGAAGCACTGGCCACTACAAGGCCCTCAATATCCCACTAGGCTACATGTCTGACCTTGTATGGTACCTTATTTTGTTCGTCCTTTTTTTGATTTTAAAAAATATTCTATATTTATGATTAACTCAGAAGATTGAGACTTGTTGTTTCTGCGTGTAGTTTTACTTGCGTATCTTTTAAAATGATTTCGTTATATGAATTAAGAAAATTATTTTTATAATTTACACAGTCACTTGCATCAGAAATACATTAATATAATATTTTCTAACATTTATGCGTTCACTACTCATGATAGAACTATTTTAATTCTTGGAAAAGGTTACCGCAAGGTACTTCGAACAAAAAAAAGAAAAAGTAAAATAAAACCACGTTTTAAAACCGTTAAAAGAGTAGTTTTATTATAAACTAGCTGTATTTGTCACATTTTTGATCAATGTTCCGCAGACAGACAGAAATTGTATAAAATTTTAGTATGTGTACCGCATATAAGTTCATATGTTACTACCATATATAATTTTAAGTATATGAATAAATATAATAATAATTAACAAATTTATTGACTATGAATCACCGAGTAGTTATGTTATGTTATGTTTTGGGACTTAATGCTGAATGATTCAAAGTCAGCTTCATCGCCACTGTCACCAACCATGACAAGCTGTTCGTATAGAAAGAAAACCTATAAGTATTACGATATAAAATAGTAAAAGCAAGTAAAAATAGTAGACACTTATCTTCACATATATAACTAGATACTGCTAGACTCTATTATTGCAATAGGAATAACCGTAAACTTGCATTTCATATTGATCTGTGTGGTAATACGAAAACTGCATACGTGAAAGGAGCAAGTTTGGATGAGGTTTCTCGTCTAATTTCCTTGATAAAAAAGGAACAAACTGACAAACAGATACACTTTAACATATGTAGACAACAAAATACATAATACTATATGTTACTCGCTAAAAATTTAACTTCCTGTAGACGGTATAATTTAAAATATGCTTAATATCTGCTGTTTATATCCATCAAATAGAAAGACTTTTTAAATTAATTAAACGTAAATAGGCGCTAACTGACTACCTCATTGACTGACTGATAATTTAAACGAAGGGCCTTAATTATAATGGTTAGAAATTTGAAATTTTGCACAGAGGTTCCTTCTATAAGATAGGGAAGCACTTGTTCGAATGAAATTTAGTACAAAGGTTCTTCATTCAAAATTATGAAATACCTGTAAAATGTTTCTTGCGAAAATCATCGCTTAAGGGGGTAAAAGGCGGTGTTATAATAATAATAATATACTCTTTATTGTACACCAGTAAAAGCAACACAAGAACATCACAAAAACATGGAATAGTAGGTACAAGAGGCGGCAAATTAAAAAAAAAACCTTGACACTGTAAAGGTACCTAGTCGTATAAAAGTTCTACAACTTAATACGGGTGAAACCGCGAGGCAATGCTAGTTGTATGATATAACAAGTAAATATCTCCATGATTTATACACAATAGGGTAGAGAGCCTCTCGCTATCGAGCGTTTATCGGCACCAGACGCCATTCGATATCGATACGAATCGAGATACCGACTGAGAATCGTGAGAAGCGATCAATCGATGTGAAATATGACATGACGTTAGAGCCAACAGCCAATGGAGTAGCTTCGCCTAGTCGTTTACAAAAAACAGGCATCCACGGCTTCTTAAACACCAGTCCAATTAAACTAATTATTCCGTACTTAACCGTAATGAAAGCACCATTTAAGCACACCGCAGCGTTAAACATTTCCAGAGACACAATCAATCCCTAAAACGAAGTAAATGTGAAAGATAATTAGTAATTAAAACCTCACATTGTTGAACAATGACATGTAAAAAGTATCGATCGTCTGGAGTATTTCCTTAACTTTCTACTCGCCGACTAAGATAATGGAGGAAGTAATTAAATAATTACGACGCCATTTGCAAAGTGGGGAATGTACCGCCAAATAAGGCGTTGATTTCATGCTCGTCTCTAAGCTTTAGATAGTGCAGTGGTGCTCAAACTGATACCACAGCGCCCTCGAAGGGGTGGGTCATACCACCCACGCAGCACGGGAAAACAGCGCGGTGATGTGGGGATCTCACCACACTAAAGTAACCTGCAGTGTGCCATACACCGCGACTTAATGAGTGAACCGTCAGAAATGCTACGCACTCATCGATGTAACACTCATGCGGCAGCGCGCAATGTGCGGTACGGGCTCGTCCAGCCAGCCGTTAGGCGATGTCCAGTCACATCGGGTCATTACCTATATGGGGGGGGCACTACTGCGGGGTGAAACCTATTTCATCTCAGCTCAACGTCTAGTAGTGATGCAAAGAATCTTCTGGAAAAAGACTTTATATTCTTGTGAATCTTAACTTTTCAAACAAGCGTGTATTTAGGTTTTAGGTTCATCGAAAATACTAGCACGTAAGATCAATATGAGGAAATTTGGTAAAAATAGTATATTGCGTGGAGATGTAAACTTGCCTGAATGTGTTAAGCAATTGTCACGCATCTTCATGCCTAACAACATCTTCACCTTTATGCCGCATGCAGCAGGCACCACGGTCTCACTCAGGTTTTGACGTATTTATCGACAACTTCAAACCATTAATAATTAAGCTCGATGGAGAATATTTAATTTTTGTTACAACTTCATAATTGCGTGATTGGGTTAACCCGTATAATTATGTTAATAATAAATATCTAATTATAAGAGCCAAGCTAGAACAATGATACAAAAACCAGGATACAAGTCTCGCTGATGTGTTTTCTTTCTAGATATAGATAGCGTTGCATGTTTAATATATTTATTATTAGCTTCTTCACATGGACTTATTTAGGTAACTTTCAATTTGTCCTGTTCAGATGTGTAATTTAGTTAACAATTTGTTAACTAAATTACTTATTTTTTATTATTACCTAGGTTATAATAAAAGACGTTGAACGTAATAAATAGATAAATTTTCTCAATAATAAGATTACTGTTGACTTATATTCGTATTCTAGATACAAATAGAATAAGATGGACTTGTTATTAGAGGTATGAAGGCATCAGTCTTAAATACGTGTACTAATATTAGATTAGTATAGACAGATGCAATATGCTGAGCTACATATTTTATTTCAGGCGTTCCCCCATCACCGACCAAAGTGAACGGCCGTCCTTTACGGTGCCTTGGAGCTCGGTTGTGAATTATACCTGTGCTAGAACCCAGTACCAGACTAGAAAGGGAGCAGCAGCCCTGGGCCTAAACAAGAACTTAAAAATATACTTTGTACCTACATAATATTATTCAGATCAAAACGGCTAGACGGCCATCTAGACTATATCTTAGGCACAAATAATCTTATATGCTGGACACGTCAAATTCACTTGCTTTAACTGAAGTAAAAGGTATAAAACTATTTTTTTAAAGCTTGTGCCTCATTTGGCTTTGCCGCTCTGGGCTCAGATCAGCAGGATTAGATGCGGTAGTTCTTGCCGAAAAACAATGCACGTTAGCAAATAATGTACTAGTACCACGTCGGTCGAAGTCCATTACCATCCAATGTCCTCTATTGTACAGTTTGAGAGACCCAGCAAACATAACGACCGGTACTAAATTAACAAGAGAGCGCTCGTGACCCCGGGTCGCATTCCTGACTGACCGGCCGATACCCGTCGGAGACAATAACTCAGCGGGTACTGTCGCGACACTTAACTCCCCCACCAAAATGGCTTGTCATTCGACACTGACAAACTCTAAAATATATACCTACTAAAATGGCATATGCAGAAGTCTGGCTTTCTGTTTATCTTGATTTCACGACTTAACCTAGTGCAAAGCTTGAAATTTAGGTTACTTTTGATCTTGGAAGAGATCACGTGGGACGCGTTTTATGGTGATTGACGGCGCATTCAATAGTGTCGTTATCTTGTGCACCAAGGGCCGTAGCTTCGATCCCCACCCAAGACAAATATCTCGGAGTCGGAGTGAGAATTTATTATTTTTTATTTATAGTCAAGGTGCGCACGAACCAAGTCACTGTTTGATTGTTTCGCTTTTACAGATGTACCAGTATACCGATTCCAAGGTTAGGCTAAAGCAGATTGAGCGGAAAGTGAGAAGCTTGTATGAATAATTAACGATCGTTTCCTATAACGGTCATTGACATCATTTTGTTTTGTCCTAGTTAAATGATTATTGGGTTTACATTGATAGACATAAAGGGTGTTCTACGATATTTAAATACTACTTGGTGCCTACGACTTCGTCCGCCATCGGTTATGACGATTTAACCACGTTTGAATTAAATTTGGTTCCTAACTTTTAATTAAAGGCTATGATTATTCTGCCTCTAACCCTAAAAATCTTACAATAGAGGTACCGGAACTGACGGATGGCGGTATATCCATCTAAAACAGCGTAGCTTTAATGCTATAGGGCGCGGATGGGCAGCAGTATCCTCGTCGTGAAGTTACGCTCTGCGATTGCCACCACGCCTACACATCACGGCAATTATAGGAAAAAATCCCCTTATCTCGAGGAGGCCTATGTCCAACAGTGGACTTTTCATGGCTGATATTATGATTACAATTCCTCTGTTGTCTAATCCATAACACCGGTTTAAGCCACTTATCTCAGAGTCGTGTCACATTATGAGATGTTGTGTGAATTGACTTATATTAAGGTCTTAAACTAACTAGGAACTAAAACCTAACAAGTACACTCACGAACAAGTCTTTACGAAATTTCCTTTGTTCTGTAATTACTTAACGGTACAATTATCTAGAACATAGCAAATAACCTATCAATTATTTAAACTCGTAATTACAGAATACCGTACACTCTCTAAAGATGCCAAACATTTAAACTCACAACCATTGACACTGACATTACACGATATATATATTATGCATAGTGTACATATGTATGTAATATTATTATAAAATATATATCGACGGTCATAAATTCAATTGTCGTGAGAGATAATGTGCAGGTTTACAGGAAGAAAAAAGGGAATAAAAATAATACATCATCATAGCCATAAGACGTCCACTGCAGGACATAGGCCTCCGCAAGTAATATCCAATAGGACCGGTTATATGCGGCCTGTGTATGTTTGCAGATAATATAGCATTATCCAGTAATTTCACTGCCTCTACCACCCTTCAATCCGGAACACAGCAATGCGAATACTGCAATTTGGCGGTAGAAATAAGTGAGAGTGAGTACCAATGCCGACCTTTGTATGAGGTATACGTATCTACCTTATGTAAATGCTGCCATTTATGATGGCTTGGTGTTTTTTTTTTACTACCTGACTCTCTTAGTCATTTCTATTAGGTATAAAACAAGTGCTGTTTTTAGAGGTTGTACTAATTACTTTTGCCTCTATATTTACTTTTTTATTTCAATCTGTATAGTTAGCGATTGCAATGCAATTTGTTCTTAATACAGTACACACCCCTCGCCTCAACGTAAGCGAAGATACGGGCAAAAGCTAGTTGATATAAATTATAGTCTTCAACTCCCTTGTCCATTTGACTATCTCTATCTAACTTTTGAAGTATCTGATGATGCATTCGGTAGAGTACCAGTCTTATGTATGGGTGTTATATGTATGTAGTTGTATTTGTAATGTATTTGTAATGATACATCTGTTGTCTGATATCTGTAACACAAGTGCTTTAAGCTACTTATGTCGGAGTCACGGCAATATATGTGATGTAAGGTGACAGTTTTGTACGATCAACAGTAAATGCAACGACTACCGAAAAAACTTATATGTAGAATTAAAACTCCCATGGTAACGGAATCAATAGGGTAAAATTTTAATATACTAGTATATACAATTTATAAAGACATTTATACCAAATTTATTTTGACATAGTTTCTATGTATACAAAGATTTAAGCCTATAATCACTAAAAGATATATAATATATTTCTACACAAATAATGCATTTTAAAGAAGAGACATGTCCAAGCCAAAAATCCCAAAAGATGCTTGTATCATTTCCACGCTGCACAGCAAGCGAGATCCTTGACATCAAAAAAGTCCCGGAGCGGTGGTCCAAGTCCCGTCCTACCAAACGCCTTCCCAACTTAATTTATACCAAAAAAGATGGATAGTAGCTAGTAACCATATTTCAAGTTGAGACATTACTCAGCAGAATCTACCCTTGCAGTGGTAAGAAACCTTTTCTGCAAAATTATATAATTACTGAGAATAAATAGACCTCTGCTCCTTACACACTGTGGCACTGCTAATATGTAAATTCAAATAAGTTTTGCTTCACATCTATACCAGATACAATCTCGCTAGTACTGCGGCGATGTTAATTAATGGGAGCCATTTATTGCCCGTCAGATAAAAGTAATTGATAATTATTATCAATAATTGTGCCTGTGAGCTAAATATTAAATGAGGAATGTATGAGTATATCGTAGACCATAAGAGAATCGATATAATTACGATGATGGTATTACTTGATGTAAAAATGTGGTTGGACAGATAATACGATGGACGAAGAAGTCAAATATAGACTTTTTGACATACCTAATCTAACCTAACTAACGATAGCTTATTCCACATGAAATTAAAAACACTTTAGAGATTTTATGTATCGAAAAATACGGATTTCTTAACACAACAAGAACACTAGGAATAATTCGACGTGTCTGCGAAGGTGTCGGTAGCATATAGGTGGCGCGATCCTCCGGCATGGGAAAGACTCAGGTTCTAGTCTCGCCTGATGCTTGAGACAAGTAAAATTTATTTTAGTAAATATTACCTTTAAAAAATAAATAACCAAAATTGTAACGACAAACAAAAGAAGACTACTAAATAACATTCCATGGACAAGGTTAATGACAAAGGTTTTCTTTGAATGAATTTTAATAAATTTCGACATTTAAATAGCTTCAATCTTAATAAAAGTTATAGGCTAGTTTAAACGCCGAAATATTCGTAAGGTAATAAGAAGATAGTTCCATGTGGATGGAATCGCGGAAATGCTTGTTAAGAATATAAGCTTGTAATTGTTAGTCCACTAAATTCCCACCTTGTTACTCGTTTAAACTTATTCATTTATCCAAAAAGCGAAACATATAATGACTACGAAAAGCAAATTATCAGGTAAAAAAAATTCGCACAATTCAACTACACGGTCAAGTCGAGATAACATCTAACAAATCTTCAAACAAGTATGAACCAACTCCCAAGTGATTAAAGTTGATATTCTCGTACTCGTAACATTATAGTTATCACGAATTACATTCCCACAATAAATACATTCTTTGTTTACTATTACCTCCAACAATAAATCTAACTAAGTACGTGTAGATAAACATATCGTAAAATTTAAAAGTGTCCACCGATACCTGTTGTGTATTAACTTGTAAATTATATAAAAATGAGCCTTATCCTGTCGATAATAAGAGTCATAATAATTTCAATAATCTATAGAAAGTCCGGAGTCACCGTGCCTATCTGTATTTTATCATCTTTCTTAGAGTTCTTTCACCTACCCGTATTATATTGGTACGGACATTTTTACACATCCGCCCGTGGCAGTGTTTGCCAACCTTTTATTAGAGCGAGCGTGATGGAGACATCCTTTAGCATGTTTGCTTTTTCGTTGTCTCTTTGGTTTGCTTGTTTCTTATACAGTTTAAATTACAAAAACGTAGGCTGATTTGGTATAACGCAATATGTTATTTTTATAAATCATTAATGCTAATGTTACAACACTAACAACTCTCCGCGGATTTATTCGCGTAGTTATCGTTTCCAATACATAAATAAGGAGATAAAATAAAACGTATGTTATTTGCTGATAATGTAAGTTTCTATTAGTGTAAGAGTTTTTGAAATAGATCAAGTAGTTCTTGAGTATATGCGTCATAAACGTACAAACATATTAGTGTAAATTTTTCTTTATAATATTAGTACAGACATAGATAGTTTTGTTTTCTATATCTAATATAATGAGTACGAAAGTTAATCTTTCTATATATCTGCCTAGGTAAAATATATTATAAAAATTCCTACAAGACGTGATATCCGGGTCCGGATCAGGGAGTTAGTTTGCTGGGTTTATGCATGCAGTGGAAACCACTTTTATGGTTGCAATAAAATTTACTATATTAGAGCAAGGTTTCCCTAGAAAACAACCATTGCCTAGATTTCCTTAGAATAATCACACGCTGCCGCCTAAAATCTGAATGTAAACATATTTTTCTTTTTGAAAAAAGTTCCCAGCTATCCCGAACTCATGATTCTTTGATAACATATACAATGCTTTAATTGTGAACCCCAGAAAACTCTTTGAACCTCCAGTACTCTCCGATTTACGCAGCAAGTCAATGACATAAACAGATAAACAAAAAACAAACGCTTTAGATGCCACGTTACCTTTTTAAGCGTTTTGAGCTTTTATTACGTGTGTTGTCCGTAACATTACATTAAACGCGCTGTCAAAACCTACTCGGAGACAATCAACGCGACAATAAAAGGTTGACCCTCTCTGAACTCTACATTAATGTACCGTATGTTTTCCTAAAAATTCGCATTCCCACCTCGTTGACCGGTCGTCCCACGGTTGCCAATACTAGGAAGACAACTGACTAATGCGCGGTGTACGCATACTAACTTCCCCGCCTTTTCTAATGAGTAAGAGGTCTGATTGAAATAACCCACAATAATATCAAACTTAAAATTTAAAGTCCAAACATAAATACTCTATTTACACTAAGAATAAAATATTAAATTACAAGTCATTTATATAATCATGCAGATTAATTAAATTAAATTAATAGGCTTAAAATGTCAAAAAGCAATTGTATAAAATTTATTACATTTTTTTTGTACAATCTAATCAATAAATCCGCTACATATTATCGAAGATAATACTTACGCTACTTTCATAAAATTACAATAACATCGATCGAAAATCCAATTTAAATATAATTATTAATGCATTAACATTTCAACAAAACCTGACTTTCACGCAAATATAAATTGCAGGCAACGCATAGATATGTTATCATCATATCAGCCGTGCAACGTGCAATACTTGACATACACTTTGCTATTTCGGTTGGATATTCCAGCACCTGCCATTCCGGTTCAGTCGCTTCTTACGACATCTATTACAGAAGACGGTACTATTCTAATCTGCTAGTACCCCGCGGCTTGTTATGAATAAGAGATAGAAGTGCGTGTGAACGTCGCGTCGGGGGAATTACTCAGCGCTACTGAATCGATATTAAATCTAATTGAACACGCCGATAACTTTTATATGTTAACAACTACACGATGATCATGACAAAGAGAAGATGGTCGGAAAATACAACCTGCCGTGGATCTTGGCATAAATTTTCAATCAAAAATAAAAGTCAACATCGATTTATTACTAGGTTACAAAATTCCGTAAGCACCAACCGAGTGGATGGTAAAGCAAACATTCAAATCATAAAAAAAATCAACAAGAAATAAATAAATCATTAGTGCATGTACCTTTTAATTGTATACTTTCGAATCATGACAGAACATCTTTGTCAATCTTGAAACGTTAAACAATAAAATTGTAGAAATAAATGCGCCGCGTTTAATGCCATCAAAAGAATAGTTTTGTAATGTTGATAACTAGTTTGTTTTAGAGCTGCAAAATAGGGCCAGGCTCACCGTCTTCATTTTTGGAAAACTTCTAAGCGTGGTCTGCTCTAGCTCAAGTCCTTTTGCTTGATTACCGTCAGCTTCTTTCAGATCTGATGAGCCTAAAGACATCTTGAAAACACAAAGAGACGAGTTCATCATCTTAGCAGCCGTAGAACGTCCACTTGACATAGCCTTCCCAAAAAAGGAGCAATTTATGCCAAAATTACCGCTCTGGACAGGCGTGGTGGCAATCGCACAACTAAGCTGTATCGTATGGATGTACCGCCATCTATCGGCGAGGGAGGAGACGTAACATCACTGTTACCATGGCAGAAGTTATTCCATGATAAAACGGTCTAGGTAATGTCGAGATTAAATAAATCTTATCTCAAAACACTTCTTGACCGGAATATGAACCCTCGACATCCACTTTTAGGTCGTGCTGACACTATTGTAACCTCCATGACTATAATGATATACAAATTATTATATTTTGACAATTAAAATGAGAAATGTCAGCACTTCCTCACTTCCATTATGTCGTCCGCTGTCTTACAAGTTATGTAACTAATTAAGCAGTTGATTACACAATGAAGATTTAAGATTACATATATTAATAGCTTCGTGAAGTACCAACTGAGCGAATTTAGGGTTACACAACTTTTTGCTTTTTTTGTAAATTATTTTTAAATAGCAGCGCTCCTCGATATCACCCGTGTAGTTTCCTTTACCATTAGAATATAGAGATACAAAATATTTTTTATCATTTTCTGATAATATAACTTTTTATTAGTGAAAGAGTTTTTAAATCGGTTCACAAGCTTTTGAGTTTATTTGTTCCAAAACTTGTACAAAAATACAAATCAAACATTACATATTTCCATTTTAGATATGAATCTCTACTTAATAAAATTTTTGAGTCTATTCTTTACATAATAAAATATGTTCTCTTCATTAGATTAATAATTCTTCAATAAAAAAAGACTAGCAATGTGTGCGACTTTTTCCGTGTCAAATAGTACTTTTGGGGATATTGTAGCCTTTTTCAATAAATGAACTATCTAACCCTGAATATTTTTTTAAAATTAAATCAGCGGTTCTTGGCATTAGCGCGTTCAAACAAACAAACTCTTCAGCTCTATAATATTAGCATAGATAAAAGCATTTTAACTGTGCATAGAACCCATTACGAGTACAGAATAGGTAATAAAACTATATTACCTACATTTTGTATCCATTTATTCGATCTGACGGCCCGTATCCACGGTTTCTTCTACGATATCCTAAATCACGCCGGCAGCTATTTTATTTGCCACAAAAATTTTGAGTCTCACTTGTTTTTCAGTCAGTAATACACTGTTGCAATCGCAATTCCGAGCATCAAACTCACACCGAACGCATACTAAGTACCCTTAAGCAACATAAAGTAACTTAGCCGAGTTAATTACTGGATACGGTATCTGTTTGAATAAGTATGCGTTTAAAAGTCTAACCGCGGTTTTATCTTGAGTAACTATTGACGTATGTAATGGTTTTAGGTAATTTCACGAAGTACTGCGCAAATAAGTCGTGCTAAATGGATTTGGCGGATACTAAAGGACTAAACGATAAGTTTTAAGAGGACGTTTAAATTTGAAATTCGAAAATTCTACTTTTTTTTTGTGTAATCACAAGAACACCACAAAAAGTCTTAATACGTTTACAGAATTACTTTTTGCGTTGATTAAGATTCCATTTGATTGACATTTAACTAGCTGGTGCTATTAATGTCTAAAATATTTATTTGATACCTCTTTAATTGAACTACATGCTATTGGTTTACAATTTTTTGAGTTTTCGATTATTTTCTAACACTGTTTACTGCACATAACAAAGCTACTTTTTTTAGTGCTGCTTGTAAACTTTTTAATAAATTTATTGTGAAATGAAGTTCATCAATTAATATCTATTCTACCTTTAATTTGCTATTCTACATTTTTAAAACAAATTTTATCTTGATATTACAGAGAGTTTTTGTCTTCAACTTTACGAACACGCAATCTCTAAATTAATGCGATTAAATGAAATTGTGCTGTTTAAATAGTATTAGGCCTAAAGCTTCATACTGAGTGAATGATAAATTGAATCCATTAGATTATTTTATTTATTTTTTACTAATAAATGATGAGTTTACTCTTCTTTACGGAAATGACGTCTGAATATTCCAGTTAGGTTCATCCAAAAAATCTAAAAATTAAATAATTGATACATTTAAGAATCCTCAAGCGTGCGAAGTCGCGGTGGAAACTAGACTAACAAGCCAGTATAGATATTATATGGTTACGTAACTTCCTGCGTGTGTTGAACTCCAATATTTTCCTATGCACATAATCGAATGACTGCGACTAGAAGTTACATCAGTATTTGTTTATGCTAATATAGGTACCTAATTATTACGGTGCGCTTCATTTGCATGTTATTATACCATTAGTTTATTTTTGGTTTCGTAATCTCAAACAGTTGGTGTGAATCGATTGCCTTACTGCATATGGATGGCATATTTTTTATGACTATTTTTGTAATTATATTAATAACTAAATCATTATCATTATCATACCAGCCATTGGAAGTCCACTGCTGGACATAAGCCTTTCCAAGAAAGGAGGTTTTTTGCTCATAATTGCCACGCCGGGTAAGCGTGTTGGCAATCGCAGAGCGCAGCTATCGTGACGGGAATGCGCCTGCCCATCCCCGCTCTATGCATTTGAACTGCACTGTTTCGGATATACCGCCATCTGTCGGTTCTGGTGCCTTAGTTACCTCTTACGACTCTTGGTGCAGTGGGAGGTACTATTCTATTCTGCCGGTACCTCACGGCAACATAATGGCACGGCAATAACTTAATGCTCGTGACTAATAAATAATGAATACTTATCTTTAAAAAATATGATTAAATGTTACTTTTCTCTTCTATCTTTTAAAAGAGTGACAAAGATATTATATATTAAAAATTATACAGCTAAAGACAGCTTTGTTATAAACTAACTTTGTCCGCGTTTTCCCGCGTAGTTTCATTCCTGTGAAAATGTATGTAATCTATATATTACAATCATGAAATGCATTATCTTTAAGAGACACAAATAAAACCGAAGTGTCTGTTTTTAATCTCAAAACAATAGTTTTTAAGGCATAAGTATGTACGATACTGATATCAAATATCATCATTATCACAGTCTATTGTTGGACACAGGCCTCCTCAAGAAACAAGAAATTTTCAAAATTGCCGCACCGGGCAAGAATATGCTGAATTTAATATAAAACTGATGACTTGACTGAATGACAAGATTATTATAATAATTTCTCTAGTGTCTTTTCTTACACAGAATAACAATATGCTTAAACTATAAACTTATTACAATATAGTCTAGTTTTATTATTACTAAAACATTGAAGACATGGCGCTTAATTTCTCATTACAAAAAACATAGGGAAAATTCAACCATTCGGTAACATGTTATGTCATCCCCCATGTCATTCTCCGGCAAGCAAAAAATGCAGGTTTGAATTCCACCTGAAGTCTGAGACAGGTTGAATTCCTTCTAGTAATTATCATATTCGAAATATATATATATTGCTTCAATAATCTAGAATGTAATTACATTGAGTGAGCTAGGAGTGTTCGGATAAATTAACAAGGTGTAACTGTTCCACATTCTAATTTCTAAACGTACCGCTAAATAAATTATTTAATTACTAGCCAAAATTGCGTCTGCTATAATTTAATTAAAAGCTTACATGACACGGTAGAAAGAGGTTGTTTCTAATTATAATAATAATTCTACACAATATCTCATACATTTACCAGTCTCCAAAATAACTCACTTAAAGTACTTGTGTTACACACATTACGGACATCAGACAATAGAGGGCCCGAAAATATAATACTTAAATACATATTTAACACTCAGATACGAAACAAACAAATTTAAAAGTTTGTAATGGGGGGGAACTGAACTCACTAATCTTGGTGCAGAGGATAGTCCTGCTATGTGTGCCAACGCGCCCCTAATATTGACTCTTAATCTTCACTTAAATACTTCACTAAAATTGTATTTGGGAATATGTACCTAGTAATTTTAGAAAACAATTTTAATATGAGATATCTTCGAATGATTTTGTTACTTAAAAGTAATTTATTAATCGGTATTGAATATTTTATATATATTATTTGAAAAATTGATAATCGAGAGTTTATATATTTTAAAGTATAACATAATAAGAAAGGTTTATGTTAGTGAATCAATAATTAAAAACGATTTAGTAATTTTAAATTTTATCAGTCACCATAATTTTTTTCTCTTTGTTAATATTTTTGCCGCGTGATATTTGCATAGTAGAAATAGTACCTCACTCTGCACCAAGAGAGGCGACTAAAGAACTCGAACCGGCAGATGGCGGTATATCCATTCGTAACAGTGCAGCTCAAATGCACAGGTCGGGGATGGTCAACAATATGCCCGTCGCGAAGCTACGCTTTGCGATTACCAATACGATTGCCAAGCGCGGCAATTTGTAGGCAAAATAACCCCTTTCTTGTGGAGGCCTATCCAACAGTGGATTTCCATTGGCTGATATCAATAATTTTGAGTTAAGACCAAATAAAAAACAAAAAGATTCGGCACAAAAAAAAACTAACTTTAATATGAGCAATTATAATTCGTAACTTTTACTCGTGTACTCATGATGTTATGAATCCATATGGATAAATGATAAATAAATAGATAAATTCTTTATTTTTCTCTCCACAAATGATAAAATGTAATATAATGTTATAAATGTTATGTACATATTTATAAGCCATTATGATGATACTCGAAGTTTAGAGGTTAGGATTTCATCACATTTTTTACTCTTAAAAACCCTTTGACATAACTAACTATTAAACTCGTCAACGTCAGGAGGAAACGGTACTTTGATCAGCGATATTTCATTATTCGTGACGTCTCAAATCGGCATATCAGATCGAATCTATCGGGAATCGAGCTCTAATCGATTCCGAGAGATCGTACCCTCACATTCCCACGAAATCGGTGCCGTGATTTGCTAAATAATAGATCGAAACAATCGGGTTTGGCACGCGATGGGTATTATACGAGCTGGCCCTATATTTATAGATTCTTTTCTTTTATACGTTGGCAATTTCTTCTATTATCAGATCGGAACAATGTCATAGCTTGTGTTGTTTTTTTTTCCTTTTTGTTTTTCTTATTATTTTTAATGGCAAACTTTGTATCCATGGCTTATCCGAACAAAAACATTAATGAAACAAATCTCCCGTTCGAAGCAAAACTGCCTCTTAGAACTTATTAGCAAACAAAATTAACGTTGGAGCAATCAACAATATTAGAAACAATTGGACTCAGCGATTAATTCAATTGGATTGAGTCATTAGCTGTCATCAATCGAAAAATACTAATACAAATGCTTATAATTATTTACTTCATTTTTTTTTGTGTCTAGGTCCATAAACATGCTTATAACCCGTGTGATAGTAAGTTTCACAGCAACCGATGCTCGTAATATCAGAAGAAAATCAATAATGCGATTATAACATTGTGACTTGAAGATTACCCAGTAATTTCCCTGCCTCACCCTTGAAACCGGAACACTGCTGTCAAAAATTGGTGATAGTAAGGTACCAATGCAGATGACCTTTGTATGAGGTCTATCTTATGTATAAAAATTATAAAAGGCGCTGTTTGTTAAGAGAACAGTACTTCAAAACTTACTTCATTGATTTCTGTGAGACAAACCTCTTAACAGACAATTGAAATATTATCAGTAACCTGAAAAAAAATATAGCCAATGTGTGCCCTATATTTTAGTGAAGTGTTAAAATACACATTTATTTATTTATTTAACTTTAAAAAAATATATATATAGTGGTGCAGGCAATATATATACAAAATAAATAAACTTGGCATACATATTTGTATAAATAAATGCATATGATATAAATATATATATATATATATAATAACGTGCATCAGTAAATAAAGTACGGAGACAGCATTTCAGGATAAATTTGTTTGGGGATTGCTTAATATTCAACGGAAGCTCGTTCCAGAGTCTGTCACTGTAAAAGAGTTTGTCAAAAAACTAGAGTGATGAGAAGGAGTTAAGAGCAAGAGAGTATTAGAAGAACGGAGATTACGTTCGTGAGAGGAAGATAGGAATTGGAATCTGTCCTTTAAGTAAATTGGTGCGTACGGATCAAAAAGTATTGAAAATAGTATGGTTTGAACTCGAATTTTGCGACGTTCTCGAATGGGAAGCCAGCCGAGAAGAGAACGTTAATGGGAAATATGCCATATATCCAATTTATTAAGGAGTTTTTGAGAGATATTAGTGCACACAGCATTATTATATTCTCACAAACTCGCGTATATATTAGTGCAGAAACTTACTTAAACCTATCTGTGGATACATAATCGAGTACGTACACGGGAGTCGGGACCAGCATCCTGCGGGTTGATTGCGGTGACAGGACTAACCAAACAACTTGTCTTAGTTAATAATTGCATTACGATTGGAGATACGTGAGTATTTATGGGCTATATATAAACAGAGGTATTCTACACTGGATTATCACCTTTATTGCTATAGTGTTAAAATCGCTCACCACACCTTCATGCAATTCCGAAAATTCTATGAATTTGTATTGGGTCTATATTCTCTATGCTAAAAATACGTATATACATTTTTTTAATGTTGAATTATTCTCAGTACTCCGTACAATATCTGTTGAGCAATAACATGTCTTGACAGGTGTCGAACTCGGGTTTTGAAATTGATTCTATGTTGCCAGAACTTCACTAATATATTCAACTAGTGAAACGAACGAAAAGTATATAAACACGTTATTGTGGGACATTTTTAAGAGATGGGTTTATATCACCGCGAAGATTTTTATAGACGTTTTTAATGTGTACATCATCATATCAGACATTGATAGTCCACTGTTGGGTGAATATTGCCCGTAATTACGCTGGGTAAGCATGTTGGCAATCGCAGAGCGCAGCTTTCGCGATGGGGAAGCTGCTGCCCATCGCCATCTGTCAGTTCTAGGACCTTAGTTGTTTTACGATAACTGATGCAGAAGGATTCTACCCTACCGGTACCTCACGCCTAACCTAAGTGATTGGAAGGTGTACATTATTTGAATTTATCTCGTCAGATTCAACATTGCATAAGAAACTTCTAAAACTCCCTCTGTTTCTGATATTGTTATGATCGGGTCCGATGGCGAAATGATACTGATTAAATCTTGTGCGCCAAGGGCTGTGGATTCGAGTTCCACCAGGGCAGTTTATATGATGATATTTGTTTATGTTCTAGTCTTAGTGTTAAACATGTATTTAAAATTTTGTGATGTTTCTTGTTGTTTGATATCCGTAACACAGTGATGGTACTTTTCACGGAGTCAGGTCAACGAATGAAATGTTGAGTGAATTGATTTTTTTGACATAGTAAAAACAGCTGTTGGTCGTGCATAAGCTGACCGGACAGAATATACCAATTGTATTGAAACTTTTCGATCTTAACTAACTAATATTATTTATTCTAAAGTGAGTTTGTTTGTAACCTTTTCACTATATATTTACCCAAACGATCCTCGTGACATTTTTCGAGGAAGGATATAAAGTATCTGTCGTTACTAAAATAGTACTGTTACCATGGGAAATTCACGCAGACGAAGCCGCAGGTAAAAGTTAGTAAAACGCTAAATAATTATAATAAAATCTTGTTCAAATTCTGCAATAATGCCTTCACTGTGTAGAGGTTTGATGCATCGAAAATGCTGAATTATATTAAGGTAAAAATCACAAAAAAAAATTACTTATATTAGACGGGTTCAAGATTTTTTTTCTATAATATTATCTTATACTATGTAGTAGAATATGGCAAGACAGGGATGAACCCAGGACGATAATTACTAGCAACAAACCCTTATATACTAAACTCTAGGGGCCGTCTAAGTACATACATATGTAAAGTACGTTACATATGTGTGACAATGAATCAGTATATTACTTATCTAGTTTCTTACTTATGGTACTTATGGGTCATCAGACGCTCCACTCATTCATAAACAGAATCAAAGTGGATACATAAAATAGTCATTTCAATTTTAATTGTTATTACATCGTCGTATTTAGAGGCGTTTTTAATGAAACAGATACACTGCATATTTGATGCCCCATTAAAAGAATTGACGACTTACAATAAAATTGTATCGTCATATCGCCAGATAACACAATTTTTTTATTGTACACTCGTTAAATCCAACTTATGATTCCACGGGATGAGGCGTTGATCGTCTATAGACATTTTGATTTTGGCCTGAAGTTATTTCGTATATGTTTTCTTTTTAAATAAAGACATCTATTATTGCCTCTTAGTTTTTTTACTTTTGCCAGTCAAATGAAAATAAGCCTATATATATATACAGATTTTCAAATAACTTCTCCATTTATATATAATAGGAAAAGTTGACTGATATATGAAATCAGGGACTAAACCATAAGGGATGGCTACTTGAAATTTTGCTCAGTAGTTCCTTTTATAACATCGGGGAGCATTAAGAAATGATTTTTGACATTTCACCTTCTTTTTTAATTTTACATAGTGGTGTAATGTTAGTGTGGTACTTTGCTGTTTTTTGAAGTTTATTAATCGATGGAAATTCAGTATATAGGTTCTTTATTGAGTTCAGAAAACACGTGTTAACACTTTTTTGAAAATCACACCTTTACCCCCAAAAAGGAGGTGCATAGAAAGGGTAGGCTCTAAGTCCCTTTATAATTAATGATCAAAGAACGAAAAGATTATTATTTCAAGAAATACAATTTATTTACGTAAATATTAGGAATATCTTTGGAAGACCACAAAAAGCGCTTCTTTTCCTGTAAGAATATGGTAATAGAATATATTTTATGTTACTAAACGATAGTATAAATTTTCATTGATGAAAAAGATTTTGAAATGAATTCAGCAACTTTTGAGTTTTGTTACAAACGTACAAAAATATAAATCTAGTTTAAGTAGATTTATTATAGGCAATGCAATTTTTTTTAATATAACTTTCTTCTTATCGGTGTAAATTAATAAATTATTGTAAAGAAATTTCAAAAATAGAAAGAAACAAAAAAATAAAAATAATTCCTGTTTAAATATTAGTATAGACATAGTAATGCACGCTATGAGATGCAACGATACCATGTAGAAAAGTCATACTTTGGTATAAAAGAACTTGCACCGAGGCCACATATCGGCCTATCAAATTAGTTCGGTTTATACAGCCTATAAATTTAAATCTTCGAATCGCGCACTAAACTCAGTGATCTAGTAATAGATCCACTCCGAACTTTCAGTTACCGTAGACACGCGCTAAACTATAACAAACTTTGAATTCCCGCGTTGTTACCAATTTCGAACGGCTTAATTAAAATGCAACCGGCCCAGCTCGAGGCTGTTTTGAAACGGTTCTAGATCGGCGATTAGCTGAGATAGGCATATGATAACAATGCCGCCAGCTGCCTGTGTCGTAACAACCCACTGGTTCAATAAGCTATAACTGAAACAGGGCGTGTGTTTTTAGTGACTATCGTTTACGTAATTTGTAACGCACACATGAAAAATTGAGACCTCATTGAACAGGGCTATTAAGTTAGCAAAATGCAAAAATATATTGCTTTGATTTAGGCAAAAGATAGAGAATACCGCAATAAGATAAATATTCAAATATCTTTTGCACTAACCTGAGTGCGAGATAAGTCGCCGAAAACACTTGCGTTGACATCAAACAATAGAAGATTTATAAATATAACAATTAAAATCGATTTTTAAAACCCAGGCACAGAATAAACAGAAATATTCAATTTATATAGGTTTGTCCTGGGTAGAGATAGAACCCACGACCCTAGACTCACAAATGATAGTTACACTACCATATGCGCTTGCGCTATCAGGCCTGTCATAGAAGTGTCTTTGGCTATTTGACTAGAGAACAATATGAAGGTTAAGTTTAATAGATGGGAAAATGATTAAGGACCTCAAAATTCATTATCATCATCATCATAACAGCCGTGAAACAACATCGATATAAGCGTCCCCAAGAAAGGGGGAATCTTGCCAGTAATTGCCGCGCTAGGCAGGAGTGATGATAATCTAAGATCGTACTATCGCGACCGAAATTTTACTGCCGATCCTTGCTGTTGTATTTGAGCTTCGCTCTTTCAGGTGGGGTTCGCTGTCTGTAGGTTCCAGTCCGTCAGTCGCGTCAGTCTCACGACACCTGGTACACGGAGAGGTATCTCACGCTTGCAAACACTGACAACGTTAAGATATTTTTAGAAGTAGTCTGATGCGGTCTACTTCAAAACAACGCTAGTATGAACAGATTAATTAATGTTGTGGAGCAAATTATGTATATAAAGGAACCCAAAGATGGCGAACCCCAACCCAAAAGGGCGTAGCTCAAATGCAACAGGTCAGGAATCAGCAACAGAACTCCGGTCGCGAAGCTACGCCCTGCGATGGCCACTACTCCTGCCCAGCACGTCAATTACGGGCAAATATTTCCAATTTTCGGAGGCCTAAATCTAACAGTGGACTTAATACGACTGTTTGAATATTTACAATAGTTTCTTTAATGAAAAAAAAACTACTGAATTAATTTTGATGGAACTTCACTATAGCCTTTTCTTAAAAATAATATATATAACAATTCTTTGGGGTACCTACGACTTCGAAGATGACAATCAGGCACTGCTTAGAAGAATTTTATGCATTTAAGAGATGTATAAACAAGAAACTAGTATCTTTCATTATAGCTTTTTTAATGTTGTTCCAATCTTCGCAAATAAACGTCACATCTATATCGTAATTTATTTAATTGTATTACTTCATCTATATAATACGCTATTTTAACCACACCAGTCGCTTTATCCAATAATTGCAATCTCTTTCAGACAATCTTTGGGATATGTATCTGGTACGAAATCGACAGCTATTGAAAGATAAAGGTAGAAATAATGATTTTCCTCGGCTATTTCGGTTTTATAATTACAATATGGATATTAGGCTCCTAAGCTTAAGTACGGGCGGATGTAGTGTAAGATAGGTACCAGTGAAATACCAAGTACGATAGATGGCAGTATATTCATTTGAAACATTGCTCCTCTAATACATGATGGAGGTTTATGTCCAACAGTGGACTGATTACGGCTGATAGAATGATTAAAATAGTTTCTTTTACGCAATAACTTCTTACCAAACTAATTTTCATAATCCTTCAATACAGCTCTTATATATAAAATAACATAAAAACACTAGGGCCCACCCGCGACTTCTAATAATAGGCTATAATTTTTAAAGATACGTACTCGGACGAAGTCTTAAAGTACCATAAAATAGAGTACCATAGAGTATAAAATAAGCGACTTTTTTTTCGAAACATTATTCATCGATTACAATTGTGTGATATTATAAAATATAATTATACTCTTACATAGCATAAAGTTATGAAATCATTAGCAGCAATCGCTTTGCCCATGATAATTTAGAGAAAGAAAAAACATTTATTAATTGCCGATTAGTTTTTCATTACAGAAAAAAAAAAGAAATCGGTTGAGTTGTTTTTGATTTTATACGTTAGAATCGTACAAATATATACATGATATGCATATATGCAGGCATAATTTGCATGATCCCGTCCCTCGATATCTTTGCCAAGATCAAAAATTACCCATATCCTTCCCTAGTTATTATCTACGAGTCGAATTCCATCAAAAGCCGTTCACCGGATAAGCCGTGCACGCGTATAAAATAAACATGTAGATATGCCTTTACACTTTCGCATTATGAAATATTCATATAAAAACATTACATTTAAATAAATATTACAAAAATAATTAACTTCACTTTCAAGAGTTATTAAACAAATAAACCGGACACTCTAAATTAATAATATACGTCAATATAAGCACTTGAGAAAGTATATAACAAATTTAAATATAAGTATATCGCCATCGTAGTAGCCATAATATGTTCACTGGTCATTTGCCTTCCAAGAAAGGTAGTATTTGTATAATTGCTGCGCTGCTCACTCCCACCCTGTTTCATTTGGGCTCTGTTTTCGATGGATATACTGTCATCAGTCGGTTTCAGTACCTCGGTCACCTCTTCCTACTAGTACATGGGAGGCACTTTTCTATTCTGCTAGTACCCCACGGCGATATATTGTTGCGGATATATTTAACATAATTTATTGATTCTTACAACATCTACCATACTTTCTGATTTCGTGATAAGTCGGAATACTTACTATTACTTAAACAACTTACTTGTATTACGGACATCAGACAACTGAGGAATCACAAATATACTACTTAAATACATATATTTAATACCTAGACACAGAACTAACAAAATATTACCATGTATTTATTTGTTCAAATATGTGCCTCCTGTGGAAAAGGAACCCAAAACCTTTGGCGCACAACACAGGATCACTACGATGGCCCGATGGCGCAGGTGGTAGTGAACCCATATAGTGCGCCAAGGGTCTTGGGTTCGATTTCCACAAGCGGCAAATATTTATACGATGACATATGTGTTTGATCTGTGTCTGGGTGTTAAATATATGTATTTAAGTAGTATATTTGTGATTTCTCTAACACAATTGCTTCAAGCCACTTATCACGGAGTCAGGTGAGATGAGAGGTATGAGATGTTGTGGAAATTTTATACTACCAAATCGGGCCCGAGCAAATTTATATATTTTTTGAAATAGAATTAACTTTACTTTCAAACTTTATTAATCCAATAACTGGTCACTGGCCACTAATAACACACGTCAATGTAAACACATAAGAAAGTAAATAACAAATTGCAGTTATCGGGAAAAAGTGTAAGTTACGACTTAGAAAGTTGAATGGTGCTTCCATAATCTAAAACAACTTAATGCAAACGCCGCAAAAGATTTTCACTGCATAAGCTGTAGTGCGTCGGATAACCGGACTACTTGCCTTATAGTACGGGAGGCTGTGAAGTTGAAATCTATCTTTGTATATAAAAAGAGCTGCTGACTAACTGACTGACATATCAACGCAGAGCCCAAACTATAAAGGTTAAAAAAATATCATTTTTGCACTGGGGTTATTTGCAGGGGGAGCATTGTGAAAGGTTTTTACAATTCACCCACTAAGGGGTAAAACAATCATGAAACACGTGTAAAACATATTTTCGAAAATTACATACCTACATTCAGGGGGTAAAAGGTTATTATGATTAAGGTTTTTAAACTCATTTTAATAATTTGTTGTCTGTTATGTATCTGTTTATATAACAAAATTTAATCGAATTGAGAAACTCCTTTTTGAAGTCGGTTAAAAAGAGAAGTTGACTGACTAACTGACTGACATATCAATTATAGGGTTAGAAAAGAAAAAGCATTACGTAGCTATGTAATATCACGCTCGGACAAATAACAGCGGTGCATAAATGATTCTAGGTTTGATCTACATCTTAACTCGGGAAAAACCGTGCAGCGCTTCTAGTATAATATCATCGCACAAAAATCACACCACAGCTCATACATTGACTAGATTCTGAGATAAGTCGCTTAATAAGCACTGATGTTAGGGACGTCAACAGAGCGATCACAAATATAACACTTAAAGTACATATTCTAAACCTAGACACAGGCTCCCCTGTAATATGCCCCGCTCGACAGTATGCCAAACTCCTGTTCTTGGAGGTTCTCATAAAAACTAAAAATAACTAAAAAAAAAATTAGAAAAATAAACCCCCCTCCCCCCATGCGTACGCACCCAGCAGCGGCCAACGTCTGGTGGCCACTCTCACCCTTGACCCCGTGGAGTCACGCGAGAAGAAGCCGGGCGCAATGGCTACCGCTTGTAGCCCAACCGCGCCTAAGAGGCGCGAGGTTCATGACTGACTGACTGAGAGGCTAATAGTGGAATGAGTGATGATAACTAGCATGAGAAAAACAAAATTTCGGTCATCCATCACAATAGCAACCATTGCAAAAGTTGCTTAACATCAACGATCCGGCGTGTTACATTATTAAAATGTAAAAATATGTGATATAATAGCACTATTTTAAATATATATTGAATAACTTTAATAATGAACCAACTTTACGATACCAGACTATTCTTCTTATGGCTATTATAACTATGTACGTCGACTTAATACTGTTGACGTAAATATAAGACGCACCTTTTCTTGAGCTGAACCAATATGTCATCCCCGTTTTAATAACAGTCCCGTCAAGAATACCTGGACTGGTTTTCGAGAATAATTTGTTTATTAGCATGAACTTGACTGGTTTTATAAGTAACAACTGTCTAGTTTATAAAATGTAGAATATATTGAATTTATAATTGACGTGCCATTGAAGAGTGGTACCGGCAGAGTAGAACAGTACCTCACCCTTTATCAGGTTTGTAAGAGGCGACTAAGATAACAGTGTAGCTGAAATGCACAAGGTGGAGTTGGGCAGCAGCATCCCCGTCGCGAAGCTACATATTGCGATGGCTAGCTCGATTGCCCAGCGCGGCAATTATGGGCAAAACTTCTCTTTTCTTGATGATGTGATGTCCAACATTGGACTTTCGATATTCGGCTGATATATTGATGATGAATGACGTAATAATTGAATCGCAACCAGAGCTCGGAATGTACAGGAATTTCTAGCGACTTAAATCTATACTAATATTATAAATAAGATTTTATTATTTGTTTACGATTGAGCTCAGAACTTACTCGACGAAGTCGGGCAGAGATGCTGTATTCAATATCCAATATCCAATAGTCCACGTGATAGTAGGCGTCACTGTAGCCTATAGACGCTTGTAATATCACAAGGATATCACTAGCGCGTTGCCAACCTTGTGACTAGAGGATGTTATGCCACATTACCCAGTAAATTCATTGCCTCTCTCACCCTTCAGACCGAAACACAGCAAAACGAAATTGCACTGCTATTTAGCGCTATAAATAAGTGAGAGTGAGGTACCAGACGACCTTTTGTATGAAGTCTACCTCATGTGCATTTACAACTAATTATAATGATAAATAATTTTCTACCTCTATATAAACGCCTCCATACAATTGTAGTTGCAACATTTAAAAAAAGAGATACGAAGATTTTGTTTCTTGTGTTAATATCAATTTTATCTCAAAGATTCTGACTAAACCTTAGTTAAAACAATTACCGTGTTTTAATGCAGTAAAAAGTAGTTTTATTACGAGTAGAAAACGCTCAAACATTAGAAAACATAGTCATTATAAAATTTTTAATTTCATCTACGATTTTACCTCATTTCAACAGTGGTTGGGCAAAACAAAAAAATTAATTTGTATGCTGTTTCCAATGAATACTTCGCCATTTGTCCTAGTTCCTAGTTGGTCCTAGTTCTTTAGTCCTGATCCATAAAGAAGTTAATATTCTACTATGTACCTACCTTACCCGGTACCTCAAACCGTCATTGGCACAGATGCTAGTGATCCTAACTTGTGCGCCATAGGTTGTGGGTTCAATCTCCACCCAGGATAATGATATTTGTGTTTGTTCTGTGTCTGGATGTCAAAATAATATATAATATACTTAAATACATATATGTAAGTATTATATTATTCCTCTGTTGTCTGACGTCCGTTACACAAGTTCTTTAAGCGACTTATCTCGGAGATAGGAATTTTATAGAACTAGACCTTTAAGCGACTTATTTTAGAACTAGACAAATACTAGACATGGCATCTATCATTACAACAAAAAGTAACAACAACAACAATTGGCTAATCTGCTTCCTTTTTGTTGTAATCTTTACTTCTAAGAGAAGGCCTTTCCTATTTTCTCCGCAAGCTCTTGGTCTGCAAGCAACAGCGTATTGCACTATTAGGTTGAGTATCACTGCCTTGATAGACATACTAATAAGGCATTAGACGCCATTTGTAGCATTAAAACATACTGTGGTAAAACATAATACGCGGTTCACAAACAGAATATAGGCTAGAGTTTTATGACTTTTCTCCATTTAGAAATAGCTGATTTAAAACCGTGAAGTCCCATGTTCTTATTACGATTATTATTTATTTTATGTGAACCATTTAAACAAGTAAATAACGTTGAAGTTTAGCTTGTAATTATTATTAGAAAACCAAATTTGTATAAAATGCGTCGTAATAAACCAAAGGTGTAATATATTTATTATTTCTGTACAGTTTTCCAATAACGTTTATCCTTCCTGGAAATTAAGTTGTGATAATTTCATTCCCGCCGCCAATAGATGGCGCTAAAATATTTCTTTTTTTTATTAATCATTTCAAACTAACCTTTGCTACGTATTTTTTTTTCTATCGGCTATTATTACTAATATAGTTATATAGGTAGGTTAAATTATAAACCTTAAGCAAATAAGCAATAATAAACCTTATTTGCTATGAAACAAATATGTTATTGCTTTGAATAACTTTAACTCCAAATAACTTTAACCTATGTACTTATATCATTGAAATTTATTTTCAATCGTTCAGGTATGACATTACCTAATAAAATAACATTTATAGACAAACCTCAGCTTATTTTAAAGTGCATTCCGATTAATTTAATATTGGTAAATCAGTTACAGTCAAGAAATTGTTTATGGTTTTACATCTTTGACCTAATTTTCCCTAAGACCTAAGTTTATTAGCAATTGCCCGCTTAATGGTGGTTGTCCTAATAAAACCGATTAGTCTCATTAGACATTCAATTGGAAATCTTAGGTTCTCGAACAAGTAATTAATCTAGATATCTGTGCAAGTCTTGGAACTTTCTTGCAGTGTTGGCCGGTTTGTTCTAATCCGTCCAACTACAACGTCGCTTCCACACTCTCAATCAAGCTCTGAGAAACTAGCTTTCCCTCTTTGATTGTATCACACGTTCTGAATAAGAAATAGGCACTAATAGGCATTTATTGGTTCATTCATCGTTATGTTAACGTATCTCTTCACGATTTCGATAAGGCTACGTACTTTTAATGATACTGGGTTCCGCTCATTTCATCTACCCAATTGCCGGTCTATGATTTGGATGTTAAGAACTGCTATACAGTGCAGCCTTTTTAGTGCTAAAACAATAATAATATAAATAAATTCGCACAATATCTCATACATTAACCTGATTCGGGGATAAATCGTTTAAAGGACTTGTGTTACGACCGTCAGACAGCAGAGGAATCATAAATACATATACTTAAATACTTATTATTTAACACCAAGACACAGAACCAACATAAATATCATTTTATAAATATTTGTCCTGGGTGGGGATCAAACTCACGACTTAAACGCATAAGACAGAATCACTACCGTCTGCACCATTGAACTCCTACACATTACCCAGTAATTTGACTACCTCTCTCACCTTTCAAACCGGAACACAGCAATGCGAACACTGCTGTTTGGCAGTAGAAATAGGTGAGAGTGAGGTACCAATGTAGGTAGCCTTTATATGAAGTCTAAATTGTTGGATCGTTTTGGTACCCAGTGCAAAATCTCAAATGGTGACTTTGTAATGCCAAAGGTCAATGTCCTTAGGTGTGCCCATATCCGCTCGCGAACACGTCCGAAAATTCCTATAGTACTGATTAGAACTGGATTGTTTGGGAAAGTTGCACGCGTAGAGATAATACACGTTAATGAAAGTACTCCAAACGGGCAACTAGCACTGTCACCTGTTGCGAGCAAGCTGCAGTGCTTACGATAGGAAACACCAGGGTAATCAAGTCACGGTTGTCACCTATGGAACTATTAGAACCATATAGATACGTTCTACAACACAGTCGCTGATGAAGGTTCCGGCAACCGAAAGAGGGACTACATCACCGTCAGTTTCTCTTTTGGGCTGTTCTCTTCTTGTAAATTTAGTTTTAACACCCGTCCAGTGATATCAGTATTGTTTTTTAGACATATTTGCTACATGATCTACGCATAGTTCTTAGAGTAAGCAGATTATTGTATTTTTTTTAGTATTCAGGACTTAAATTTGGCTTGATTGTTTAAAAAGTATTTCGATTTTGATTTGGCATTGACCAAAAATATCTAAAACAAATATTATTTATCATTAAAATTTTGATTTTCAAACAACACACTCCAAAGCAACTGCCATATTTGTCTCGATCACGTATAGAACGTAACATCATAATTATTACACACCTAATACGCAGCCGTTCCCGCTCCCCCTTATCGGATGCTTCCACTCTATAAGGAGTCTGCTTCAAATTTATAAGCTTTATATGTAATTCCTATGAAGATTGTGCGATTAGATTAGCAAGAGAGCAAGTAAGCGGTATTTCAGATTTATAAATAAATTTATACGAGCCAAGATGCAAAATAGTTCGTCTAGTATGAAAATAAGATAATACTTGAAAATTTTGAAGGTTATTTAGGTAAGTGATTAAGAAACGCAGCCAGGATATATCTCTGGAGGGAGGACTACCAATGGCTGGTATGATGATGATGATTAAGTTAATTATAAGAAAGTAAACCATAAATTGAGTAACATTATATAACAAGTAGGATGCAGGTATCTCAGACTCGCTACCATGTAAACGATCGACAGGAAGGAGAAGGTATATCTGCCTATTCCAATCATAAAGTGGCCTGGGCATAGTTTAACTTTGCACCTTTCCATCTACACTGCACAAATGTCAACGTGCCTGAAGAGTTGACAATTCTGTCATCTTCCTCTTAGTCAGTTGGCCCGAGTGACCTCTCAAAATTGCATATCTTTCCGTTTGCTACTGGATGTACTCTAATAACAAGGGATGATCTTGTCACAGAGTCCACAGTATGGCGATAGGGTTTTTCGCATCAACACACTAAACTTGTTTAGAAGAGTGTGATTAAATGATCTCACTATAAGAGTTTGTACCTATAATTGCTGCGCAAGACATGAATGATAGCACTCACAGGGCTTATCTGCGTAGGGATGCTTTTCGCCGTCTACGTCTTATTTTTTTGTTATTTATTTACTACAAACTGTCTCCTTCGTGGGACATTATATACTACAGCAGTATATTGATTGGTGCTGACGCTGACGTGCTCGGTATGTTACCTGTGTCACATCCTCATTGTACATACAGTTATACTACTGTGATTGGATAAGGTCTTGAGGTATTTTGCGTTTTAATCTACGCATTTTGTTGAGGTTCTCCATGAATGGCCGTGCCAGGGTGTTTGGATGATGTTCAATCTGTTCTTTGTAGGATTTAGTATGGCGTTCAATTTTCTGCCTTACAGTGGGTATAGCCTGGTCACGGTGCAAAAGCACGTTGGGCCACGTCATATAACATTAGACGATAACCCTCCTTCCAAAATAGTGTAGCTTAAATGCATTAGGGGATGGGCAGCAGCATTCCCGTCCCAAAGCTATTTGATTGCTTCCATGCTCGCTCAGCCCGGCATCTGTGGACAAAATTCCCCCTCTCTGGGAAGGCCTGTGTCCAGAAGTGCATGTTCTGTGGCTGCATTGATGATAATAACTACACCGCCATTTGTCGATTCCGGTACGCATTCGCCTTTTGCTACATCTACCTATGGAAATATTATTAAACTCTACAGCTCTGATACTTCTGACTAATATAACAATTGGAATATTATTGGCCATTTTCTTTATGGTATTTTTTAATCAAATTGAAAAGAAATAAATTACCTGTCTATTCGCAAAGCAAAATTCTAATTTAAATTCTTATTCACGAACAAAATCTAAGCGGGCATAGTGTAGCGGCAAATTGCTCTCTAAATACATTCCTTTATGATGTTTGGAGTGGAAAAGCGTGTTAAACAATACATTCCTTGTCGATATAATCTTCATTGAAAGAAACATAATATAAATAGCATAAACGAGCTGGTAATGCGGGTTTTTGTGCAAGGACCATTCAAAGACTAGCTAGTTCTCGCTGGGGCGCTAGGTAGGTTAAGTATAATGGTATGGTAAGTGTTTCGATACTAAATATGTAAAATATGTACACTGCATTAATGTCTTTATATAAATTAATTTAAAATGTCAATTAAAACCACGTAATATGATATTTTTCTAAAATATTGAATAAAATATATTTACATGCGCTATATGAAAAGTTGAGACGCTATACGAGAAATTAAGTCGTTAATGCGTAACAAACAGACAGAAACACATTTTTAATGTTAGTATGGATAATGAGACTATCACATAAACAATTGATGATTTTGTTGTTGAATAAAGTTATTATTATTATTATTATTTCTGACTCAACTTTAAATAAAGAAACCAATAATAATGAATCTGTCAAAGTTTCGTAATCGAATTTAAACTTCAATTGTGAGTACTTAATTGAATTGAAAATTCGTCGCAATGTTTGGACAGATACGGACTAGATAGATCTATTTCCTTGTAAACCATAGATACGCAAACCAATACAAACTACGTTTTTATGTTAAAGCAGGATTAAATTCCCGTCCCGATATTTTAACGACAACACTATACAGGTCTTATAAGAATAGGGCTTCGTTAACTGTAGTGCCGCTTTAAGAGTTTAGGAACAGCTGGCCTAAGACCTCAAGTCACAGATAAAACATCTGTCAAAGATTCCGAAGGCAATGAAGATTAACCGTGGCGTCTCAACCCCCGTCGAGTTTTAAGATAAGTTAGAAATATCGACACAAATGGCCACTGCGCCGGTACTTGTACGCCCATAAACGGGCGAGGCCAACCGCAGCGCGAGCATATAGTGCCAATAAACATTGCTAAATTTGTATTGTTTCTAATTGGTACAATGCATTTTTATCGCCTCCAATTTTTTGCAGAAGCTTTGTAAGATATGATGAAATGAGTTTTAGGCTGTGTCATTCGTTTTTGTGAATATAAATATATACTTTCCAATAACCATTATATATACAAGCAATATAAAATGTTGTTTATTAAAACTATGATAAAGAGTCATTTGGGCTTAATATATGTATATATATATGCCAACCTTGTGAACCAATGACCTATAGGTAAAATTGAGGTACCAATGTAGACGACCTTTTCGAGATGTCTACCTCTAGAAAATGATATTAAACTGATAGCCAATTTCCCCAGAAAAGGTAAATGTACTAGTTCGGGTCTTAAAGGACAGATATGAGACACATAAAAAATTGTTTTCATTCTGGAGCGATCAGCATTCAGCTTCTAAACATTCGCATGTATTTATATCGTTTAGATCTCAACTTGTACGTTGTTTCCCAGTTATTGACACATATAGACATAGACCTGAGATTTGAAAGAATTGACATTTTTTAAATATTTATTTAAAGCTTTAATGTTAGTCATTTCTGTTTGTTAACAATTATTTTATAATACCACATAGTTTTTTGAAATTAAAATAAATTTTAAGCTCTGGTAACACACTTCAACTAATATTTAAAGTGCTGCCATCAGCATTTTTAAAAGGTAAATAAGTTACTGAATATCATATTAAGCAACAGTTTTAAGTAACTATTGCTTAGATTTAGACATAACTATTGCTAGAAAGAAATATGTAAAATTATACGTTACACATTTTTTGTCTGTTTTCTTTGTGTACAATTAGATAGAGAGGAGAAGTTTTAATAAACAAGCCCAATACGCTTATACGGAAGAAATAATTTGACGAATGCTGCAAGGGAAAGTAAAATGTCTATGGTTAGGTGGGTGTATATGATATCCGAATGGTGTCTGGTTGAGATATCCCACATACCGCGGCGCTATCACGGAATCTATGTTGTATTTGACACGATCAAAATTTACGGTAAAAATATTACTATGTGTATTTAAGAATTATATTTGTGATTCCTCTGCTGTCTGAATTCCGTAATAAATTGTTTTAAGAGACTTGCCACGAATTCAGGTCAATGTATAAGATGTATTGAAAATGTATTATTGGTGCCCCGCGGTTTCGACCGCGTTAAATTATAGAACCTTTTAATGCTGATTTACGAAAAATATTTCAATCGTGTCTCATTACTTTCAATCAAGAACCTTTTTATACTAAATTTCTACAAAGTTTCATTCTCACTTTGCTCTCCCGTTGCACCTTAGGGGATAGACTGTCAAAAATCCTTTCTAAAAAAATTTTACTATTCTAACCCTTATAGTTCAGGCCCTGCGTTGATATGTCGGTCAATCCGTCAGTCGGTCAGTTAGTCAGTCAGCTTCTTCTTTTATAAATACAGATTAGTATACACAACCTTTTTTCTTAATCATTTTTGTGATACTGGATTGGACTGAAAAGTGCGCTAAGTGTGTTCACACATTTATATATTATATATAACTCATCAGTTATGTGTGTTTATATATTTAAATGATATATTTAAGATTCTTCGATTGTCTGATGTCATTTACCCAATTGCTTTAACTAACTTATATCGGTATCGAATCAATATAGCTCATAAATAACAAAAGAACTAGTAATAAATACGTAAAACTTCTTGCAACACTGCACATTGGTTAGCAGTGCACTATAGCAGTATTATATATATAATAATAAATATAACGTACATTTAACTCGTCGAAGCTTCCCCAAATAAAAAAAAATAGAATCGCACAACATGTCATTTACCTGATTCCATGATATGTCACTTAAAAGACATAAGACAACTGAGGAATTACAAATATACTACTTAAATATATATGTTTAAATCCCCAGACACAGAATAAATATAAAAAGCATCGGATAAATATTATCCAAGATAAGAGATGATACCTAAAAACAATAGAAAAACAAAATGCCAGTTGCCATTAATAATATTTAAAGTGTCACTCAAACATGAGGTACTTTACCTTATACCAAGGTCATCTGCATTGGTATCTCACTGTCACATATTTCTACAACAAAACAGCAGTATTCACATTGCTATGTTCCAGGTAAGGGTCTCTCACCTGGCAGTGAAATTAATAGTTAATGAGTGACATAATATTCAGTTATAAGGATGGCAGCGCAGTAGTGATATCCTTGGGATATTACCCGCGTCTACAGTCTGCATGCAAAGAATATAATAATCTAATCCATTCTCTTCGACCAAGTAGTACCGACTGGATCTAGTTATACCCAAAAAAGTGGAAGTAAAATCTTAAAATTACAATAAATAATCTTATTTCTACACAGCGTTCTATGCACTATGAAGTGAATGACCAATATAATAGTAATTTCACAAGGCTGACCCGTGGTAATCTTGTGAAATTACTTAAATTGTTAAATTACCATCATATTGGCATAGGGAATAAGTATGGATCGCTATACCAGAGTATAGTGTTCCTTAACCATTAAAAATAAAAATATCACCTATATAAGCTTCAGGAAGTCCACTGCTGGACAGAGACCAAGAAAAGGGGAATTTTACACATAATTTCCGCGGTGGGCAAGCATTTTGGCAATCACATCCTTGTTAGCCTTGCCTATGCTCTTTGATAATGTCAACAACAACTAGATACAGTAGCTAGCATTCTAGACTAGTGGAACTAGAACCGTAAGATTTATAATCAGATTGCAAACAGCTACTGTGCACTATGACATGGGTAACCACTACGACGGTATTTTACAAAATTACCCCGGGAATGAATCCCCAGTTCACGTGAATAAAACTAAAAATGTCACCTACAAAACGAACGCCTTGCCTGACATCTTTGATAATATCATAACGTCACTGTCTAGTTGAAGAATCATACAAATAGACCGATCTGTTTCGTGACGTCACGACTGTTTTAAATTAATATTGTTCATAAATAAGTGTAAACAATTTTTTATTATGCTAGTTAAATGATATATAGTATAATAAATATTCACATACAGCTATATAATATGAAACTATAAAATAGTAAGCACACAAATATATAGAAACCAACATACAATAATTTAATATGGATGTAACAAAAAGTCATAAATTATGTAATTGTATTTAATTTATCTATTTATAATTAATTATCACATAAGACGTGAAGAAGAGTATGTCAAAATATTAAAGACTAAACGTTAAATTACACATTTATTTATCCACTTAAAATAATAATGATAAAAGAAAATCTCTAAATATTTGTGTGTCGTAACCTTCTCTCCAACTATTATTTGACTAAAATCACTACTCCTATAGACCTCACGTAATAACCGACTAACTTCAAGAGTCGGTACCAAAACTAAGTATATTAAGCAATATAAAAACTTACCTATAACCTAGGCCCCTTTTTCCTGACAGATTTGACGTAACAAATAGTTTCCCACATCTTCAGCTCAATCCCATATCCAACACTCAAGTAGGTGAACCATCATTCGCACTAACACATAGTTTAACACAATCCACACAAACCAGAAATGGCCACAGAAAAAAAAAACACTTTATCAAAGAGTTTTGTTGGCATAAAAGCAAACTTTTTAATGGTTTTAAATTTGGAACTGTCAGATTCGAACTTAGAACTCGCTATAGAGCGTTTGATGACCCCAAAAGTGGCTGAACAACTGATTGTCGAATGCAAAACGCGGTTTCTCCTTGCGCGAGCGCCGGTCGGTATGCGTGCGCGGGTGTGTGCGTGTGTGTGCGCATGCGGTCGCACGCACACTAACTCGCGCAGGCTGCACGGTTTTTGTCGATGTCCACGGGGCAAGTAACCTGAGACCCGTTGAGTTGTAACTTGTAAAGTAAGCAGCATTTTAATCAGATGTTTCACGTGACATAATTTTTTACATTGTGATATTAAAACCGTGTTTTTAAATTTAGTTCTTAAATTAGATTTCTGTAAATCATTAGCCTAAAAAAAATGACGAGATCCCATTTTCAAGATGAATGTTATTAAAACAGTAAAATTAATTAATTACTTATATCCGATATTTTCGTGATAATATATTTCTAATAAAATAATACTGATAATAGGTTCAAGATTTTTAAAATATAGTTATTTACTTATATTTTATTAAATATAGAATAACAGTAACTAAATTTTCAAGTTACAATTGTGTTAAGCTGCACCAAAGTTTTTCTGAAAGCTGCTGGTCGATGTCCCGCTAGTGAGGCTTGAGCTTCATTACTCTCTCCCTTTCACACTGATCTTGTTCAGTACATTAGAATGAGACAAGCGTATAGTAAACAGCTTCATTTCTCTTTGCAGAACTTGAAGTGGCTCTACTCCGGAATTATTAACGATCAGAAATACGGTCGTTTTATGAACAACCTGGCAAGTTTGAGAGTCGTCTCGATTCATACATGTAATTCAAAAGCTCGGCGCACTATACACGGTCGCGTTGGCGATGATAATGTATCGTTTATTATAAAGGAATAGCGGGCTGATTGGTCAATGTATAACATGTTTGATGAATTTCTATCGGCAATAAATTTTATTTTTTAGTATCCAAGTGTAATAATCATATACTTGTAGCTGAAATATGAGTAGGAGCAAATTAATTTAACACATTCGTATGATAACTTCATGTCCATAAATTGTATTTTAATTAGTAATGATATGTGTAATCAATACCAGTAATGATACATCGTGAATTAGGAACGAATAAGTTTTTTTTTAATTGAAGATGTCAAATAGTATTCTTATAATATATTCATAATTATCATCACAACAATCAAGTGATTCCTAATGGCAAGAACCATTAGGGGGTTTCTGCGATTATTGCCATGCTGTGGATTGCAGAGTTGCTTGGCAACGGATGCTGCGCACCTTGGCGCATAAGACAGTATCACCACCATCTACGTTATCGGGCCCGTCAAATATCATCATATATAAATATGCTAGACATGAAATGAATATGAAATACATAAAGGCAAATCCCTAAACACATCGAAGTGCCCAATTCGAAGTCGTCACGTAATATAATATTAGGCTTATGTCCAATATGTGGATGTCCACAGATAAGCTATAATTTGTTAAACTGATGATTTAAATAAAAACACTTGCGTAACATAACTGTACACTTTTTATTTATATAAAACTAATAATTTCCTTTACACATAATAAAAAACCCACATCAATGTTTGCAAAATTATATATTAAAATATATTTATTATTTTTAATTTTTGTTAAATGACCTAATAGATTTTAATAGGCATTGCTTAGGTAAATAGTTGAAATTATAAAGCATCCTACGCAACGATATTTCAGAAGAAAATAATTGTTGATTTTCACGTGGCTGAAGTCGCGGGCTCCAACTAGTTCTATTAAACTATATAGAATAATCAACATTTTTTCGGCCAAGGAATGCGAACTGCTTCAAACGGTACAACTATTCAAAGGTTACATATATTATATATAATAACCAGCCAATTGAGAAGTTAAAATGAAATAATACCACCAAATTATATGGTTGTTAAATTTTTTATCACTTAATGTCTTCATTACATATCAACATTCTTGCAGTGTTCCGTTAATTTTGATACCGACCACGAAAGTGTTTAACCGTTAATATTTTTGTAACACGTACTGAAATACTCAAACTATGTTTTGACAGCGTTAAAACGCGGTTAAGTTATTGTAAATATTTTTATTAATTGACGTTTTTTAAGTTTACGTTGTTCAATTCGTTTGAGATTCATCATACTAGCCATACCGTGAGGTACCGGCAAAGTAGAATATAACCTCCCTCTAAGATACCAAAACCGACAGATGGCGGTATATCCATTCGTGACAGAATTGACAGCAGCATCCCCGTTTAGAAAGTTGCGATCTGCGGTTGCCAATACGCTTGCCCAGCGCGCCAATTATGGCAAGAATTCCCCCTATCTTGGAGAAGCCTATGTCCAGCAGTGGACTTCCAATGGTCGTAATGATGATGATAATATCAGCCATTGGAAGTCCTCTGTTGTGCATAGATCTCCACAAGAAAAGAGGAATTTTGCCATAATTGCTGCGCTGGGCAAGCGTGTTGTCAATTACAGAGCGTAATTTTCGCGACGGTGAAGCTGCTGACCATCTCCTTCCTGTGCATTTGAGCTACACTATTCCAGATTAATAGTACTGGGAGGTACTATTCTATTCTGCGAGTACCACGTTTGAGATTATATATTTTATGATTATTAATTTCTCTGTTGATTATGAAGGTTCGTGTTATCACAAGGATATATATCATTATATATATAAGGACTACAAGCAAGGCAAATATCTTGTGACCTAGTGATACATATGAAATTATTGTGCAATTTTACAGTTAAATATAACAGCAATTCACCACGTATCTCAACCTTCAAACCGGAAAATAAAAATGCAAGCACTGCTGTTTGAGGGCAGAAATTGCGTGTGAAGTCAAATACAGGTACAGACAATCTTAGTAATAGAAAGAAAGAAAGTAGATACTACACACAAAATGCATAATAATAATTAATTCCCACAACATCTCATATACCTGATTCCGTGATAAGTCTCTTTAAGCACTTGTGTTACAGACATCACACAACAGAGAAATCACAAATATACTACTTCAATACATATATTTAATACCCAGACATTTATCATATTTATATTCGTCCTGGATGGGGGCCGAACCCACGACCAATTTATATAGGTTTATATATTTACAACTTCTTATTTTTTACTAAGCCTTCAAACTGACAACTCAGGCCGCCAACAACCGGACCCTATTGGAAATCGCATGGGAAGACTTAGATAGAGGAATGAGGTAGACCTCAAACAAAAGTTAGGTGTTTCCTATGGTGAATATTTTAATTATCATCATCATCACACCAGCCGTTGGAAGACCATTGCTGGATATAAGCCTTTTTTTGCTCATAATTGTCACGCTGGACAAGCGTGCTGGCTACCGCAGAGCGCAGCTGTCGCAATGGGAATGATGATGAACATTTCCGCCCTGTGCATTTGAGCTGCACTGTTTCGGATGGATATACAGCCATCCGTTGGTTTTGATATCTTAGTCGCCTTTTACGACACCTGGTGCACTGTTTCGGATGGATGTACCGTCATCTATCAGTTCTGATACCTTAGACGCCTTTTACTATATCAGGGAAAAAAGGGGGAGGTACTATTCTGCTCTGCCAGTACCTCACGGCTAATTATGTATGTGCACCATAAAAAATATATTGTGACTATAAATTGAGATATACAGTATCATCTCTCTCAAATCGGAACAAACTGTACACAGTAAGCAAACATTTATTAAAATCAATTCATTAATTTAGAAGTTCAACCCGGACAAACAGCGTGATCCAAAATTTTTGTATTTTTATTATACTATTTTAATTTACTTTTTATACTATTTTATTACAAAATCTAAAAAGTTTCGAATGTATAATGAAGTAAATCTATAAGTCTAGACATAAGGAGATAATAAAAATATAACGATTTGCATTCTTAACGTTCACTAGCTTGACATTGTCTGAAATCATCAAAAAATTTTATATCTGCAAGTCAAGTATATTTGTCATACGTATTAATTTTACTGCATTTAATAAGAACTGTATTGTACTCTTTATCTGTATGATAGTGAACTTTGTAGGCACCTCACTATGCAGTTCTTTTTTTAAACGTAGTGCGTAGAATATTTTGCGCGGGAAATCATATAAGACGTCATCGTATTCAGCGAGCTTTTTACCGTGTATGTTTTTTAAGCATAGTGACCAATGCGCACGCATTTCAGGAATGCCTACCAAATCATTACGCTTATTCAACCTCCGATGAAACAATAATAATACCACGAGGGACATTCCTCAATAACCCGTCCTATTCGCACGGTCCATCTAACGTATGCGAGAGTGAGATGGAGATACCGGAGGAAGTCCTCCCTTATCGTTCGTTCCAAGAATAACTTTCCCATAGATTGTAACGCAGAAGTGTGTTGTGTAGAATGCGAAAAGAGCGCATTTTGGCATAAATTCATTTTTATGTCCGTTTGTTTGTTAATCTTTTTTACTATGTATAATTAGGGTAATTATCTATATGTGTATGTTCGTTTAGTTATTACACAACTATCTAGGGATATTATGAGACGTACTTATGTAATATATATATATATATATATATATATACACACGTCACACCTATGTCCTATCGGGGTAGGCAGAGACTATATCCCTTACTGACATTAGTCTTTTCACACACGCTCGTTTATTCTTGGTACTTCTAACCTAGATCTTCTTATATAACTAACTGGTAAAGATATGTTTCTTCGCTAAGGTCTTCCTTAACCAACTCTTCCATTCACTTCCGTTTTATATATTTGTGATTTATTATATTCTTTACAATAAATGATTCTTCATGTCCAAACATTCCTTACTCTATTGTTGTCACAATATTGTCTTTTACACCACATTAATCTCTTATCACACTATTCTTTAATCTATCTCTTAAACTCACACCAAACAAAATATGAAGTGCTCTGATTTTGACAACATTTATTCTACTCGTATGCTTGGCAAACCCAATTATTACTTATTTATATACGATCCACACAATCGAAGGCTCTCTCGATATCAGTGTAAATCACGTCGAACTTTCCCCTTCTGTCAACATTTTCTAAGACAGTTTGAGAAATAGGCCAGATTCGTAGTAGTGGAACGCACTTTTGTGATACTATACTGTGTTCTGTGATCAAATGCGACAAGGTGGTAAAGAGAGGATATTATACAATCTTATTAAGAAATTTAGCCGCAGATATACCTCTGTAATTTTCTATATTCACACGAGATCCATTCTAATAAATTGACACTATGTGAGCGGGTTTCCATTTGTTTGGAAAAATGCCGTCACCGAGTGAACGATTGAAAATAATAGACAACGGAAGAACAAGAGACTTGGCGAATTGTGATCAGAATATAGCAGGTAAACCATCACTCCCAGCTCCCAGCTCCTATATCTTTATTAAGAGATTTTAACATTTTCTACAGTAACTACAGACGTTTGGACGCGGCAAACCATTCTGCACACGGAATCCTCTTGTGTGGTCAATAAAATGTCCGACGGTGTGGCAAAAACGCTCAGAAAAAAAATACTGAAGGCATTACAGATAGCCGTTAGGTACCGGTAGAGTAGAATAGTACCTCCCTCTACCAGGTATCGTAAGACTAAGGTACTTTAACCGACAGATGACGGTATATCCATCCGAAACAGTGTAAAGCAAGAGCGGGGATGGGCTGCAGCATCTCCGTCACGAAAGCTGCACTCTGCAATAGCCAACACGCTTGTCTAGCGCGGCAATAATGGGCAGAATTCCCTCTTTCTTGAGGAAGTTCATAGAAACTTCCAGAAGTTCCAGAGGCTGTTATGATGATGATGATGATACCGTTTTTCTCTGTGTAATCCATACCTGTCAATCGAAACTTCTTTGGATGGAAAAGCTGATTTTATGTAAGCTCAAAATGATTGTTAATATTATTTTTGATGTCCCATGTAAAGTTCCGAAAACAATCATTTTGTACTCTTCTTTTTTTTGAACATGTAGTAATTTGCAAAAAACATATTATTTATTTTATTGAAATGAAAGAAAGTATGAAATTGGTGTTCCGCATCAATTTTTACATGTGCATTTTATAGATGCACAGAACTCTACAAGAGTAAATCAATTTGAGTATAATAGGTAGTTATTGGCCTTATTACATACCTACATACATCGCCTGTGTCCCAGCGGCACTTATTACTTCTGATCTGGCCCTTTTCAAAGATACAACAGACTACAATCATACAGCATTGATTATATGACTAAATTACTAATAGATTATAAAGAGAACATGTCATTAGTACTGCATTAATTTATATAAGTAATTACGGTAGGTTAGTGTTGGGTTATTTGAATAAACAATAGTCTTGAATACTATATATCACGTTTAATAGATTTAAAATCAGAGCAATAGGTGAATGACACGGACACTCATTCGCGACTGACTGCGCGAGTACCTACATATATATATATATTAAAGATATTAGACACAAGTTCATAATACTTAGTATATTCCAACAGTTAGTAAAAGTTAGTAAAAAAACTTATATTGTACGTTAGTAATTTATGAAAATAAAAAAGAAACAAAATGATATAGAATAAATCCAATTGATACACTAGATAATATACATAATAGTGCTACCAGTCGTACTTATTAGAAAATATTCACAAGTGATGTTTAAAAAACAAATTATGATCCATTAAAAACATCAATATCGGACCAGCGTTCACCAAACTCTTCATAAAGACAACATAGTATTATTAGTATATAATAATAGGATAGATTATTCCGATGTAATAATGATTTTTAAAATATTTTTGACCAGCATGGATATATTTGAGCAGTGATTCTACTTTTAGCCAGAACGGCTGAAAGTAAAATTTAACATGTCCAAACATCAACGTTAATCAGCTCATAATTCCCCAACGTACTGTGAAGAGGGCAATGCTCGGAGTCTCTTTGCGTTAAGAAATTAAGCATGATGAGGTCCGTAAAATCAATAAACTTACATCACCATCACATCAGTCATTGGAAATAGGCCTCTCCAAGAAAGGTGGAATTTTGCTCATAATTGCCGCGCTGGTCAAGCGTGTTGGCAATCGCAGATCACAGCTTTCGCGACGAGGATGCTGCTGCCCATCCCCGCCCTGTGACATGAGCTACATCGGATGGATCCAGCACCATCTGTCGGTTCTGGTACCTAAGTCACCACTTACAACGCCTGGTACAAGGAGAGGAGAAGAGAGGAGTACTACTCTGCCCTACCGGTACCTCACGACCACCAACTTACATATCCCTGTGGATTAGCTCGTTAAGGTGGCAATTGAGGCAGCACAGAGCACTCAGAACTGAATGGAAACTAGTACAAGCAGCGCAGCAAAAGACATATCCGCAAGATCGCCCGGGATGCTTGCCCAGGATTTAGAACTAGAAGTGGACCTCATACAAAGGTCGTCTGCACCGGTACCTCACTCTAACCTCTTTCTATCGATAAATAGCAATGTTTGCATTGTTATATTCCGGTTTGAAGGGTGAGAGAGACAGTGACATTACTGGGTAATGATGATGTTCATTGTTATGGTTCGTATTTTTTCAATGTATCTTAGCTATAAGCTTGCTCTGATCGGCGCACGCACGATGATCGAGCTCAGATACATGCGGCACCGCCCCTTCTTTGTTGCAACACTGTCATTAGATCTTCTCAGCTACTGCAAGTTTACTAACTGCGTAGTGCAGATAATAACATTAATTATTATTTACAAGATTTTATTCTCATACAAAGGTCATATGATTTTCAGAAAATAATAAATTAATTTATACTCTTTGATGATAATGTAGCTTTCCACAAGTAAAATATATTTGGAAATCAAGTTAGTAGTTTTGCAGTTTACTAGTTACAAACGCCCAATAACATAAATCTTGCCTCGTTCTCTCAGGTGTTTATAGATGGATTTTATAAAATAAAATATAGCCTATATTACTCAGTGATAATTTAAGATTTCTAATATTAGAATTAAATTGTACTAAATGAACCAACAATTATATATTTCCTCTTTATAATATTAGTATAGATTAACCAATAATTTCATTACTTTTTTCACCCTTTAAAACGGAACCTTATGTTGTTTGACAGTTAAATAGCTGAGATTGAGATACCTAAAAGATAAAACGGCCTTAGGTAAAATTAGCTAATACTTTTGTTTAAAAATAATGCCACATCCTTATTGTTGCAGTCAAGTCTAACAACCGGTCCCATGGGGACATTTAATACATTGCAGCTTATACACGATGAAATGCATTTAATTTATGTTTATTGAGTTTGTTTTATATTTAGGCCAACCATCACCAGAACGTATACTGCTGGACATAGGCCTCCTAAAGAAAAGGAAATATTTGTCATTATCACCGTGTTGGGCAGGTGTGGAATTGTGCAATCGCGAAGCGTTGATACGGGACTAAAATATTGCTGCACATCTCCGCCTTGATGCATTTAAGCGACGCTGTTTTAGGCGGATATACCGCCATCTGTCGGTTCTGGTAACTTGGTCTAATGATCTCTAATGATATAGATATAGGGAAAGTATTATTAAAAATTTTTTTCATTGGGGTTTTATACGATACATAAAATGTTCCTAAGTAGATAACCCTCAGTTATAGGACCAGCGGGACACTGATTTGATATTGGACAAAAGTCGGAACCCAAAGCTGGGTAGTATAATTAAATTTCCTTCGTCCCGACGGAGATTTTATAAATTATATGATTTCTTTGTTCATCATAAAAAAAAAGGTTTTTTATCGTGATTTTAATACGATTGTCAACTGAAATCTTGTAAATGTTGTTCTGATGGTAACGCAAACTACTTGCTTATGTAAATAGCATGGTTGGCAGCGACATAGTGATCTTTTTGTGATAACATAAGTGTTTTCACGGGGACCGTGTGCTTATAGGTCAACTTAATAGCATATCTAAAAAACACACTTATAGTAATGACGATTCTCCGAGATAAATAAATATAAAGGCTTAATAATCTTTGTGTTTAAGACATTTTGTTATTGCCTTACTAAAATGTATTTTTTTATTCGATCATATTGACAAAAAGGCACGCTCAGCGTCACCGCAGCAAAAATAACTTGAAGATATTATCTCACATTACCCAGTAATTTCAGCTTCTCTCTCACCCTTCAAACCGGAACACACATGCGCACACTGTATAGGTGAAAGTATGGCATATATAGTACACAATCTTTGTGCGAGGTTTACCACATTTGAATAAATAAACTACAACATTACATTATTCCTTCGCGGAATCATGTGCTGAACTACATACTTAGATATTGTACTAAGATCTCTTACAACACCATAAATGCGAAATATTGTCAGTTTATTTTCGAAATTTTGTATGTAGACAGTAGGAACATTAGGATAGAACATACATAACATCGCGGTAAATCTAAGTGTCTCTAGGAAGGCAATATAAAAGCGTCCGCACAAAGGAAGTTAGGAATAATTCTAGTGTTAAATAATTCTAGTGTCCATTCTTTTGACAGAAAAGTAACCTTAACAAATGTACTGGAAATTGACACTGCGGAACTCTAATCCATACTCTGCACCTCAAACACCCGGATATATATAAAGTAATTTAATTAACAAATAAATAGCTAAAAATTATGAACATTACGCATTCTGCCAACAAAAGGCTTACGTTTTCATATTTCCTCGCAGGAAAGAAGTATAATTTTTACATACCAATATATTAAAGATTTAACGGGCGTAATGCCATAAAATCGCTATTTCTGTCCGATGATAAGTATTAGTACGTATTTACTAATATTTATTTATTTGAATTTTATTATTATTAGTAATAAAAGTCAATTTTCTACGTAATCTGTTTCCTGTTGCTGTGTAAAATATAACCGTCCCATTGAGGTTTGAATCGTGTAATGAAAATCTATTGAAGCTTATTATTAACATGCTGGAAGATTTTTTGCAAAAAAATATGTATACGCACAGATGGTCTAACTAAAAAACACGCAAATAAATTTTTAGTCTTCCTAATCAACTGTTCTCTTAACTTTCCTTATACATACTCGTTTATAATAAAAAAAATAAATTAAAAGTAAAATACTTTTTTTTTAATTGCAACACTTGAAATCTTTCGCTATTAATTAGTAATTTCATTTTAAATTTGAATATTTGACATGTGTAGGTATGTACATGTATTCACATCAATTATTTAATTTACTGGGTTATGGACGTAAGTAAATCTCGCTATAGGCTAAATAATTACCAGCTCTCGGGAAATTTGAGAATATATACTCTCTGCTTTTCCTAACGGACATGAGCGAGCTCTAGTGTAATGAAAAAATTACAAACATTAGTGTTCAACTGGGTTCTTTTTTATAATTCTGATTAAACCTTTCTGTTATCTATACTTCTGGTATACATTATTCTTATTATTTCATTTATGTAGATATAATAATAATATCTGTATATATCTGTATAAGGAAAAAAATATTGTGTCTACAAATTGAGATATAAACAATAATTTTACTGACATTGGATTTAGCAATACACAGATAACAAAAATATATTAAAATCGGTTCAGTAGTTTAGAAGTTTATACCGGATAAACGTGGCATGAAATTTTATACATCAAGATTTGTATGTATATACAAATCGTAATTGTAATATATTTATTATACTGTTGAAGATGATTCATACTTTAAGCCATCAACTAACCAGCTCGGCCAATATATGCCAGTAGATGCCAAAGATAATGCCAGTTGCGCTTAAGTCCGCAATTTGTACATTCTGTTGAGACTGTGTGCAATAAAATTAATTAATTTCTTCCTGTAAATCGTGAACCGTTAACAAGTACTATACGTTCAGTGCCTTCCGCGTAAAGGCTTCATGCAGCGCGGAACCTCCGTCGTAGACTCTAGTATAAGTGAAACGAACACTACCGCGGGACCATCTGTGCATATCAGGATCCAGTTTTTGTCACCTGTTCGCATGCCTTGATCATGTGAGTAAATGTTTGTGTTGGGAAACGGTATATTTTAATTTTATTAGCTCTTGAACGTCATAAAACGCTAGTCACTGATAGGGCCCTGCACATTGCCCGCTTAAAGGATGTCGTGTAAATGCTTGCCCGAGGAACACGGAGAAAGTAATGAAAAAATCCTGTAATTAATTTTAAGGATCATTATAGTCATTACATTTATGATTTAACTAGCATTTTAACTCATCAACTTCTCTTGGAACCGGCTCTTTGCCTAGCGTGCAAGAGGTTCATCAAAATTGTTTAACAGGTTAAGTTGTGGTACTACAGGCAGGCATTGTTGCATTTTAAATATTAGCATGGATATCATATCAATAAAATAAATTGGTTACCACATTAGAATGTTTCGATAAAGTATGTGTGTTTGGTTTTAATTTGTTCAAGGACGCTTTAAAAAGAGGGCATCTTGACATAAAATAGAACCATCAAGTTTGGGAAATATTATTATTTTTATTTATACTAACACAACTAATGTAAATTACCTTGGCGATGCGTTGAAACAACAAACATAAATCAAAGTGTATATAAAAATAAAATAAATTATGTTTCTAATAAATATATAGTAAATTCAGAAAGAACCCTCTAATTGGTCATACCAGCCATTGTAAGTATATTGCTGAATATGGGCCTCCCCAAAAAGGGAGGAGTTGCCAACAATTGCCACGCTAGGCAAATTGCAGAGCGTAACTTTTGCAAAGGGGTACCGCTGCCCACCCCCGTTGCAAAAGTGATCCCAGTGACCCTCTAATTATTTGAGTAATTTAAAATTATAATTAAAGACATCTTCTGTGAATAAAAATAATTTGAATAAAAGAAATATGAGACCTGAAAAACTGTCCTATTTAAACTTCCAATTTTCATAGTAATACATGACAATATGTTTTTTTTTATGGTATGCTACCCTTCAAACCGGAACATCAATATGAACACTGCTGTTTGACAGTACCAGAAGGCTGTAGAAAGTGTCGTGAGAGATCACTGAGGAACTGGAATCGACAGATAGCGGTTTATCCATCCATCCATTGATTTAGTTAGGCAGCACCACCCCCGTCGCAAATTAAGCTGTCCACTGCGCCAGCCTACCGCGGCAATAATAGGCAAATGTCCCCCTTTCTTGGGCCTATATCCAACAGTGGAATTCATACGACTGATATGACGATATTGAGGTACCATATCAAGAGAAACTTAAAAGCAAAAAGTCTGTCTAACTAGAGGTAGACAAAGTTCGTCTTTATTATTCGTCTCAATTTGCATTACTTATTTAAAATGAAGAAATAAGCAGTAAAATTACTGAGTAATGTAACAAAATATCTTCACTATAAAAGCTACGATGACACTATCACGCGGACCGTATGCTTGTTTGACTTAGTGATATAAAAGAAATAATTAAAATACAGTTTCTTGAAGTCGTTACTTAAGTTTTGGTTTCGTTACGCGAAAATAACAAAATGACCCACGTCTTTTAATAAGTAGTTTTAGAGTGTCTGGTTTCGTTACGCGACAATAACAGAACGACCCACGTCTTTTAATAAGTTGTTTTGGGGTCACTGGTTTCGTTTCGCGAAAATATTAGTTAATTTTGTCATGTTTCATTGATGTGTGTAATGTGACGTTCAATTTTATGGTTCGTATTTTGTCAATGTATCCCAGCTATAAGCTGGCTCTGATCGGCGCACGCACGATGATCGAGCTCAGATATACGCGGCGCCGCCCCTTCTTTGTTGCAACACTGTCATTATATCTTCTCAGCTACTGCAAGTTTACTAACTGCGTAGTGCAGTTAAAAACAGTAATTATTATCGACATGAGGTAGACCTCATTCAAAGGTATTTCTGTCACCAAATAGCAGTGTTTCCGGTTTGAATGGTAAAAGAGGCGGTGAAATTACTGAGTAATGAGACATAATATCTTTATGTCAGTTAGCATGAACGAGTAATATCCTTAAGATACGAGCGTCTATAGACAACTGTGGTGCGTACAATTATGCGGGCTGTATGCTTGCTTAGCGACCTAAAATAACATAAATATAATAAATCAAAATATTTATTTGATACCAAATAACTAAGGTTTGTTTCATGATGTTTAAATCATTAAGTTTTTTTATCTTGTTTACGTAAATAAATACCTATGTTAGTATACAATTACTTCTCGATAACGATTGAGAAGTATTGATTATGCTACAAAACTTTTTGCCGGATGGAAGGATACCATTTCAAAGCAATAGCAAATCAAGGTACACCAATTAGTTCACCTGTATCTCAGTCATCCATTGCATTCCTTCGAAGGTAAGTCAAACGTCATGTAAAACTTATTCGAAGATAAAAATAACAAATAAGTACGACTAAAAGTGATAATTCTATCCAAAATATATATTATAATTTATTATTCACACAACATTTTACACATTGACCTAATTACGAGGTAGGTCATTTTAGGCATTTGTGAGCAGTCACAAAAATTTATTACTTAAATAAATAGTTTTAACACCCAAACACAGAACAAACACAAATATCGTTATACAAATGTTTGTTCTGGGTGGTAATTGAACTAACGAGCCTAGGTGCATAAGATAGGATCTTCACCACCATCTGCACCATCGGGTCCGCTAAATAATAATAAAATATTTGTAAACTTCTAGTTCTAGCATTGACATATCCTAAAGGAATAAATAGTAATAGCATCTTGGTGAGGCCTCTATCAGCAGCAGGCGTTCTATGGCTGTTACGATAACGAAGATCATGATGATTTGTGATGCTTTAATGCAATACAATCAGTACAGCTTAAATGCAGCATGGCACTGATGAGTGTCAGCTTTCCTATCGCGAGGACATGATCTGCAAGAGCCACTAGGTTTCCCAGTAAGGAAATTACGATAAGAACCTCCTAATATTTATTTATTTTGAAACGCATTAAACTTCCGTATAATGCTGATATGATTGCAGCATAAAGGGAAGAGGACAGAGTGGCCTTACTGTATAATTCGCAACTATGGAACATACTGCCAGCCAAGTGGTATGGAGGGCGGGACGTGCGGGGAGGGAAGCACGTGACGTCACGCGCAAACGCATCCGAACCGGCCGGACAGTCTAATTAAAACATTCCCCCCGCCGATTATCGCTGCGGATCTGGAAATGTTTGCCGTACAAATTGTATTGACTTTTTCAATTAATTAACGTTATTAACGGTTTTTAATATTGCACCTATGTATGTAAGTGTGGTTTTACAATTGTTGCCATGACGCGTCGTTACTTGCGTGACGCGGCGTAGGTGGTATCAATAACTATGTATTGTGTGCCAACAACTCGAATACGATCGAGGTAGGCGTAGGTGGTATCAATAACTATGTATTGTGTGCCAACAACTCGAATACGATCGAGGTAGACCTCATACAAACTTCGTCTGCAGTGATACCTCCCGCTCAGATATTTCTACCGCCAAGTAGCAGTGTTTGCATTGCTGTGTTCCGGCTTAATAGCTAAGAGGGAAATTACTGAATAATGTTATATAATATCTTCAAGTCACAAGGTCAGCAACGCGCTAGTGATATCCCTGTGATATCGAGCGTCTTAAGGCCTCAGTGACACTATCACACGGACCGGTTATCAACCTGGTCAAGTAAAACAAATTTAAAATGGAAACAGTAAAACAACATTATCTCAGAGAGCGATTTCTTCCTGGCAGTCTTTAATTGGAAAGAAAGTTAAATCATTCAATCATCATTTAATCGTCATTGGGCCTAATTCTTTATTAGGCCCATTGACGATTAAATGAGATTTCTAAAACAAAATAATCAAAAAAAGTATAAATTATAATAATTTTAAATTACTCCAGAATTTAAGAGGATAACATGTATAGCTATATTAATTAACCTAAATTATAATTTTACATGGAATGTCTAATTAAGACTATGCTGTAGATATATATATAAAAATTTTAAGGCCTAGAATAAAGATAAATAAACTTTTTCCCTTGAAAAACTGTTGACAATAATTCCCAAAGCATAAATTATAATAAATAATATACTCTCAGAATAATAACACCCAATGTTCAAAATTATTATTTATGTAATAATTGATAAATACTTTATTGTACAGATACATTTATAGAGATTTTTATATTTAAAATCTTACTATTAGCGATCACTTCCAGGATACCTTAGGATAGACAAATGAAAAAGCTAATGATAATGGGCAGTTTGATGTGTACAGTACTTAAAAACAACATGTAATAAATGAATGATGTTTTTTAATATCTAAAGATATATCTCCCAATTAAAATAGAACATTAATTAATCCCTACTTCCCTACTAATATTATAAATGCGAAAGTAACTCTGTCTGTCTGTTACACTTTCCCGCTTATACCTCTAAACCGAATTTGATGAAATTTGGCACAGACAATCTTTAGACCCTGAGAATGGACATAGGCTATTTTTAATTCGAAAAAAGGGTTTTAAGGGGTCGAAAGGGAAGATGAAAAGTTGTAGTTTTCAAGCCATTGATTCGATTTAAGTAAACATGACATTCAAATTTTTTATAAGTTAAGGTAAAGAGGTATGGTACCCAGATAAAACTATTTCACGCGGACGAAGTCGCGGGCATAGCTAGTTATGGTATAAACCTTCTCGAGACAACACCGTCCATTTGTGAAAATAAATAAAAATTACCTGCTGGAAGTTTTGAGTTGATCTCATTAACGATTTTTGTCTAATGTCAAACGATCTCAGAAATATGTACCTCAATGAAGACCTCAAAAAAAGATACCTCAATGTCATAAATGTCAGCATAAACGCATTATTTACACGCTTTGGTAGGTTTCAAAGGTAGGCGGAACTAAAATCTTAAGGAGACATGCGAAACTCAGAGGAACTTTGGGTCATCAGTTTTGGGTCATCACTTCTAGGGCCGTTGAGTGCCTGAAGATTAGAATAGTACTTCCCTCTGTATTTAGTGTCAAAAAAACAAGGCGGGGATGGGCATCAGCATTCCCGTTGCAAACCTACACTCCTCAATTCCCACCACGCCTGTCCAGCGCAGTCATTATGGGCAAAATATCTTCTTTCTTAGCATAGGCTAAGTCTTCTGTTGAATCTATATTCAACAGAGGACTTTCTACGACAGTTATCCTCAAGCTTCAATTATCACATGTTCATTAATAATTATAATTAGCAGCATCCCGCGGTTTCACCCGCGTACTTCCCTGTTCTGTAAAAATATGGGGATAAAATATATAAAAATAGTTGTTGAAATCGATCCAGCAGTGTGTGATATTATTTGTTTATTATCATTATATCAGCCATTGAAAGTCCACTGCTAGGGGACAAGCAGTGGACTTTCGCTCCCTCCCCTTTCCTCCACAAAAGAGGAAGAATTTTGCCCTTAATTGCCGCGCTGGGCAAGCGTGTTGGCAATGGCAGAATGCAGCTTCCGAGACAGGAATGCTGCTGCCAATCACCGCCCTGTGCTTTTCAGCTACTCTGTTTCAGATGGACATACCGCCTTCCGTCAATTCTGGTACCTATTCTAACGACACCTTGTACACCTCTACAGTAGGAGTTACTCTTCTTGTCTACCGATACCTCACAGCTTCTCACGGATCGTTAGTTAGACAAACGTTAATAAATACAAATTCGGTTTATATTGTTTTTTCAAATAAAATATAACATATTTGACTCCAAAAATATGTATTTTTTGGAAGTAAAAGAGTATCTAAAATAGCTTCAGCACTTTTGAGTTGTAAAAGAATCAGATCCTTTTCTTTATATTCTTAGTATACGAGTAGATGACAATACTATTAGCCTCCCATTATTAAATTTCTTGACTATTACATGCTAGCTAACTAGCTGATCTGATAGACATTGACTGGCCTGAGTTTTTGTTATTAATGTCAAAGTCAAATATATGTTTATTTATAAGTACACAGGACTATCATAGGCACTTTCATATCGTTAAAAAATCTATGAGTACAGTTTTGCTAATTATATTATAATTTTACACAAATGATCGGTGACCCCGATAACCAGTTTTATAAGATATCTTTAAACAGAAAGGTTATTGAGTGACCTGTGAAACAGACTGCTCTTATAACTAAGTTTATAGCAGGTTCATTACGCGTATATTAATTGGTACAAAAAACTTATTTCCAACAGTGCATCTGATATACGCGCCAACTGTCAAACGACTTTCTGTAATGCCTACTGACGTAAAGTGCATTAGAAAAATTTACAGTATAAAAAGTGCTAATGTTATATTAAATAAGTTAATATGTTGGTTATTGTTTTTTTTTTCAATTTAGTAATGTTCTACTCAACTTTCTAATGTTTTTCTGCCATACCAGATAATACCAAACAACAAATAAATATTTCACTCAGTGAGTAACAGAAATAATATAAAAAATAACAAATTTTTATATATTAAATGAACACTGAGTTAATTTTATCCGAAATTAAAACAAAAACAAAAACAAGACTTAAAACTGTTCTACAAAATAACATTCGCTCTATCTGAACGTGAAGCGCGCGTTTATGTCTTTTATATGAGGCGAGTATAATTGCATTTCGTTCGGCCAATATTAATGGGCCTTATCGTATCACTCATTGTTTTTTTAACAATGCAATGACGTGTTTGAATGAACCGGCCATGTTTTTCTTTAATATGGATATTTTAATCTTCATAAAGGAAATCCGTTAGTTTTATTAAATGATTAATGCTTTTGTATAGTTAAATAATAATACAATTTCTACTTATTTTATAAACGCAAAAGTTTGCGTGACATATGTATAATAATGTATACATAAATATAACATATGTTTGTATTCTATATATATCAGGGAGGGAACTATATACTTGATTGTTGTCTGTCATCTATACAGTTAGCGTTTCGTGGATAATGTTGGTTGGAGGTAAAAATAATTTTTATATTTAATAATGTCTACTCTTCAATAAATAACCAGTCAATAGTTAAAATCTAAATAATTAAGGTATGCACTGAGTGTAATGTTAACAATACGCTGATAGTTTCTATGCGTGTTAACTGTTCGGTGGTGCGATGAGAACTGAAGTGACGCTATGCTATAGACTCCATCTAACGCTTCTAGGTGGCGCTGGCGTGTCGTAACTTCTGCTCACCCACGCTAGTGGCGCTGACTTCGTAGTAATTTCGACACATATATTTTAACTAGCAGCCAATCAAATATGCTGTCCGCAGAATGCAAAGCGTCGTTGCTGCCTAAAGATACTCGTGATATTACAATATGTGAGCCTTGGGACTTGAAGATATTAAACATCATCATATCAGACTTTATAGTTCACTCAAGATAATATTACACGAAAATTTTATCACAATACCCAGTGAGCAGAGCAATGTGAGCACTTCTATTTAGTAGAAAAATCACGTAAGAATGAGGTACCAATACAGACAATCTTTGTTTAAGGTCTACCTCATGTGTATGTAAAGGTGTATGGATTGTACAGTTTAGCTGTCGAAGAATGAAAAAAAATTCTTTCTGAAGCTCTTTAAGGATGAGATATAAAGTAAAGGGTCCGAAGCGAATGCGAAGAAATATCTGATACGTTTACCTAATCCCAAAATAAATAGCTTACAGTACTTATGATACGCATATTAGATAACAGAAGAAATACAACGATCATATATAAATACGTTCACATATATGAAACACCTAGATACAGAAAACACACAAATATTCATCGCATGAATGCTCATCCTGGATGGGAATTGAACAGCTGATGTACCATCAAACTTGTCAATAAAACTCCTCCAATCTGGTTAGCGTGTTATCAGAAACAAAATTTTGTTTTAATTGAATTTAATCTATTGAAATTTAAAGTAATAAATCTACATTTATAAATACATACAATGCGATTTATTGAATTTAATTAAAGCTGTTAAAAAGTAATTATATAACAAAATATAAAGAATAGAAGTGAATGGAAGTGTTGGTAAAGGACAACCTAAGTGAACATATATATCTTAACGAGGTAAAAAAGTAAAGTAAAAGTACCAAAAATGAACGAGCATGAATGAAAGGACTAATGCAAGTAAGGGAAGAGCGAGAGAAGTATGCCAAGATCATAAAAAATAGAGATCCATAGTCTCCTACCCCTACCGCTTATCTCGATGGTATATGTAATATATAGATTTGATTAGTAAAGTTATAAAACACGCAGACTCAACGGGCAAAGGGTGCCGTAGGGTTCTGGAACATGTATGGCGTTTGGCGTCCATTTATCCACGTCCACTCGGACCGCGGGATCTTGATGGATGAAGTCCGCATATAACCTGTTCTATTAAAAATTATTTTGATGGGCAGCAGCGTTCCCGTCGCGAAACTACACTTAGGCCAAAATGTACGTATTTCATATTCAAGGTTCTGTTAAGTTAAACGTTGTTGTTGTCAGAAAAACTAAAAGACAAAAAAAATCTTGGGCTTTACTCCTTGTTAAGAATCAAGGTCCGTATTTGTTAATTAATTAAATCTGGTGCCTTATCATTACCTATCCTATGTTACGAGTTATAATTTATTTTGATTATATTAACAGTTTATGTCAATTATTTGATAGAAAGATAAAAAATAAAAAGAACATGAACCGCCATGCAGATTACGATTAATTTTAAATAATACTATCACCATTTTTCTTTTCATTAAACCTTTTCGTGTGCCTTAAAGAAATTACGCAAAATTTAATTACCCACCTTAAACCGTTTGGAGATTGCGCGTAACAACATTTATTTCATAATATTTTCTTTTAGTAATAATTACGCGTTTACATATGAGTAGCGAATGAGTAAATGTTAGAAAATATAAAATAAAAAGTCTTAACGCAGGCAGGTCGCAGAGTAACGGAAACATCGACAAAAATGTAAAAAGTTAATTAAACCATGTTTTGAAGCCGTTAAAAGATTAGTTTTAGTAACATTAATTTCATAAAACATCGTGTACATTTATACATGTAAAAAGAAACGCTGACTGACTGACTGATTAACATATCGGCACAGGGCATAAACTGTAAAGTAAGAAACTTGAAATTTTACACAGGGGTTCATTTTATAACTTATGGGAGCAATACGATAGGATTTTTCAAAATTCAGCCCCTAAAGGAATAAGACGGGAGTGCAAAGAAAGTATGAAACTTTGCTATTTTTTAAATTATTCGAAATTTTATATAAAAGTTATTCATTTAAATTCATGAAACACGTAAAATATGTTACCGAAAATCATCTCTTAAGGATGTAAGATTTTAGCATCCAAGTTCTATAGTCGCGGGTGAAACTTTAAGTTAAACAATTAACTTGAAGCCCAGTCGAATAGCACAGTTGAAAGCGGCTAACTCAAATCATGCGACCTTGATAATAGTTTTACAAGACAATCGTTATAGGGTCTGAAACGGCTCGAGGGGACGCTAGTGTTTGCAATCTTCATTATCACGGGCCTAAACAAACAACCCCAGGGCGCAAACTAGTTTTGTGACAGTTACATACGTAATTGGAGGTTTATTGATTGCTCGAGACAATTCGTAACTTTGCCTTTTGTTTTTCTATAGTAATTTTTTATCTATATATATCTAACTAGCACCGCTTTGCGGTGTACAATATGTTACTATAATGTAATTTTCTATATAAAAAAGAGTTTTTGAAATAATTTCAGTCATTTCTTAGTTCATTTGTTACAAACGTACAGAATACAAATTCTGTTTACAAGTTATGTTTAAATTTTTCACGGAAATATAACATAGCCCATATTACTCCGTAAAGAAGTATCTTTCTAAAAGTAAAGTATTTTTTAAATTGAACAAGTAGTTTTTTGAGTAACAAACAAAAAACAACGTTCGTTCCACTCAGCTAACGTTCACTAATGGAGATAGGCCTCCCCAAGAAAGATTTCTCATTATTGCCTTGCTCGACAGGCGTGGTGGCAATCGTAAACCAGTAGCTTCACAACGGAGATGTTGCATTTGAGCTATGCTGTCTTGAGTGGATACAACGGTATCTGTCGGTTCCACTTCAGCCACCTTTTATGACACCTAAAACAGTATTCTAACTATTCAACTTTTTTTATCAGACCAGGTCGACAAACAAGCATATAGTCCGCGTGATAGTAAGTGTCACTATAGCCAATAGACACTTGTAATATCACAAGGATATCACTAGTGCGTTGCCAACCTTGTGATTTAAAGATAACATATCACATCACCCTGTAATTTCACTGCCTCTCTCACCCATCAAACCGGAACATAACAAGTGTTCACAAAATTGCTATTTGGCGGTAGAAACCGGTAAGAGTGAGGTACCAACGCCGTTATATGAGGTCTACCTCATATGAAACCTTGCATGGGTAAAAGTATGAAGTAGAAGTATAAAGAAAAGTACAGGAATGAAGACCACGCTCCGGCAAGCGTAGCGTGGTCTTCATTCCCGAATCTTACGGATCCATCCCGTTGACTTTGCCAGCTTATATATATTTATGTAGTATGTGGTACATAAAAAGGTATATTAATAAGATGTTTGGCAGCTGCTTCAAAATGAACTCTTTTTCCAGTCAAGTTATTAAGCATTCCAAGTATTTTCACTATCATCATGTCAGCTGTAGCTCTAAATGTTTATATAATAGATTTGAGATTGTGCCCAAAATTGACACGCTGGGCAGGCGAGGTACTCTCAGAGTGATGCGGCCCATGTCCGCTTTGTTGTATTTAAAGTATTAAATGAACATAGTGGATAATAATATAGAACCATCGGATCAAGTACATGCGAAAATAATGCAGTATTGATAGAATTTTTATAAGAAAATACTTAGAAAGTCCTGGAAATAATATATTTTCTAAGATTGGATCACCTGACAAATGTAATATTATTTATAAATAATAATTTTAATAGTACGTCTTTTTAATTGGATTGTATTTTTTTCTCTCGAGAAACTTTATAAACAGTGTCCATTTTATTAAAAAGCTCAAGTTTCGTCTGATAGAGACTTTACTTGAACTGACAAGCCGAGTTTTGAGAAGTATCCAACTTAAAAACTTGAGCATCTCTATAACACTCCATTCCTGTAAATATAACTTGATTAGAATGTTGTAGATATGTTGTCAAAGTCACGTATTTGAAAATGATGTTAATTAATATTTGTTTTAATTTTAGGTGTTTTTTTTAAAAGACCAGGTCGACAAACAAACATACAATCCGCTTAATAGTAAGCTAGCTATCGCTAGCGCATTGCATACCTTGTGACTTGAGGATATTGTGTCATATTACCCAATAATTTCACTGCTGGATTTTAAATAAATGTCTTATATGTGTAACCTTTGTAGACAGCTGTCAACCTTATCAAATTATATTTAAAGGAAAGTCACTGCTGAGACTTCCTTCCACAACAAACAAATGCCGTGTTTGGTTTAGTTAGAGGTAGTTATTTGTTGCAGTGATAGTAAAGGCCTCTAGACAGATTTCCTTTCGTCCCGGAGACAACAATGCTCGAGCTTTGTCTTACGCAACGTATTGCATAAGTCAGCCGCATTGCAATGTTCCTACACAGGGTGCGATAGGACAACGAACAATGTGTCGTTAGAACATTTATTTATGACGAGCCCGATGGCGCCATTTGTAGCATAATTGGTGGGGCAGTAAATTTTTCCGTAAAACGAATTTATTATTTATTGTAATCGCATATTTTCATATTTTATAGTAGATGGATAGTTTTGTCTCCGTGAAAGACTCATATCAACAGGTTATTAATAACTAATATAAGGACAATACAGGTTATAATATTGTTAAAAATATTAGTCTTTATTTTTAACGAGTGATTTAAGCTGCTTATCTCGGAATGAGATCAATTTCTGATACGCTGTGTGTATTTAAACAGCGTATCAAAAATTGACCTGAATTTTATTGAATTTATTTAATTATTTGATTTGAAGAACAACGTAGATTGAGTTTCTTCATAAAATATCGACCAATTAAATTTCTCACTAAAATCGGTCCAGCTGTTACCAAAATTTAACTGGATCAGACAGAAAAAACATTCTTGAGCAAATTTAATTTGGCAGTACTTACTATACTTTTATATGCATATAGTGAAAAGCTGTTAATTTACAATTACAAACAGACGATTGTTTTTTTTGTAAATGTAATGTGACAATTACTTAATTTTAAGTGTTATACATTTGTAAAGAATTTATTATACTAGCATAATAATTTATCTTGCATACAACTTTTTCAACTACGCAATTTATTGCAATCAAGTGCCCGGTGTATACAGCAAATAATACAAGAATGCAGCCATAACAATGGTCACTGCATAGTGATCTATGCAACGAATCTAGTAATTGTACCAAATCATGCCACAGAATAATAAAATCGATCCGCTGTCACACACTGACATTTCGTTCAATAAACTGGACACGGTATTTTAAAGTTTATTAAATTTAATCTATTATCTCAGGTTTGCTTAAATTTATACGATATTATAGAAAATTGCCGTGTGGTACCGACAGAGAAGAATTGTACCTCCCACTGCACTAGGTGTCGTAATAGGTGACTAAGGTACCAGTACCAACATATGGCGGTATAACCATCTAAAACAGAGCAGCTCAAATGCGCAAGGTGGGGATTGACAGCTGCATCTTCTCTCAAAAAGCTACACTCTGCAATTACCAATACGCTTACCCAGCGCGGCAATTATGAGCAAGAAACCTCTTTTCTTAGAGAGGCCTATGTCCAGCAGTGGACTTTCAATGGCTGGTTTGACGATGATGATGATGATAAAAATAAAAAATAAAATTTTATACGTAAAGTAATTCATATTTTTTAAGAATCGAGCGTTCACTTCTCGATATAGAGTAGCTCTTTGAACGGCTTAATTACGACTAAACCACGTTTTAACATTTTCAAAAATCGATCGACGATTCGATTTTAAAAAATCCTTTTACATTTTTGTAACACTTAAAAACAAAAAAAAGTAATTCATATTTTTTATTATGAGAAGTGATTGCGTAAATGTTAGAAAGTCTTTCTTAGTTTGCTGCATGCGAGATACAAGAAAGAACCTCCGAGATGCAAGGAATATTCCACCTCTAGGCTTAGACGTTCTACGGCTGCTTTGATGACGATGATGATAAACTGGTATACGAAACGCGTGGTAATGGTAAGCGCCATCGTGGACTATATACACTTGTGTTATCGCAAATATATCAATCACCAATGCGCCACCAACTTCGTAAATGATCCATTTAAAAAAAAATAAAAAACTAAGCTACTTGTCTTAACAGTTTTAGTGAAATCACAATCACAACATATTTAATAATAACAATATTACAAGAAGTCGAGTTCACTACTCATAATAAAGCTACTCTTTTAACGGCCTTCTGAAGGCGGTTCAGTAAACTTTTATACATTTTTTGTTTGACGTTTCGGTTACCTTGCAGCAACCGTTCTTATTCAGGATTTAAATAAACTGCGTTTTAAAACCGTTAAAATAGTAGGTTTATTAATATTACAAGAGTTTCTCTTAATAAAATTATAATATCAAGAGTATAATAACCTCGTAACGACGTGAAAGGTCTGTAAGGATATTGAATCTGTTATGGCGTTGTACAAAACACATTAGAAAATCCGTTAATAACAACAAATGTGGTCGGCCGGGCACTCTGTAACACTTGGCGGCCATTTTGAAAACGTGCATTATGCACTTCTATTTTCATTTGTTATGGTGTTTCCCTAATGAGAAATTGAATGCTTACGACTTTTCTTTGTGTACCCCAGTAAAGAGGTATTCATGTAAAAAGTTCATATTTTACACATTTACTCATAGAGATGTTTTTGCCGTGAGGTACTGGCAGAGGAGAATAGTACCTCCCCCTTTAACGGGTGTCGTTAGAGGCGACTTAGGTATCAGAACCGACAGATGGCGGTATATCCATCCAATACATTGTGGCTTAATGCATATGGTGGGGATGGGTAGCAGCATTCCCGTCAAAATTGGGATTGCCAACACAATTGCCCAGCAGGCAATTATGGGCAAAATTCCCGTTTTCTTGGGGAGGCCTATGTCCAGCAGCGATAATCATGACGATGAACCACTGGATAGAGATTATGGATTCTTTTTCAAAACCGGTTTCTTTTTAGTGGGTCGCGTCATGAATCTACAGTATATTAAGTTTAAAGACCCGTCTGGCACCGGCAAACTAGTTTAAGGTAAGCCTAATTAAATAACCTATATTCAATGATCCCAATTTGTTAATAAATTTGTTAAATGTGTTTGTACTTACAATTGTTTGTGGTGAGAAATTAATTTAATTATTTTTATTTATATTACATGTTAGGTGACTCTATGATCGCTTAAGTCATCAGGGTCATCTGTATTACTCATAATTATGAATTCAATTAATTCGTTTTCGTACATTGACCTGAGTCCAAGATAAATCGCTTAGAGCACTTGTGTTACGGACATAGATAACGCAGGAATCACAAATATATTACTTAAATACATATATTACATACACAATTACACATGTATTATATACACTTAGACACATAGCAAACACAAATATAAATCTGTTCTGGGTAGGGGTCTAACCCCTGGCGACCTATGGTTCACAAAATAGGATCACTGTCGTCTCCGCCACCGGGCCTGTTATAATGGATGATTTGAAATGAGAAAATCACTGGCAAAAATCATAAGCTAAAAATAAAAAAAAATATATAATAAATCTGAATGTTAGGTGCCAGTACACGCATTCACTTTTTTAATCATTCGGAACGCATTAAAATTCCGAGGTCTCATTCTTACGATACTGAGATGCAAATTTATTTCTCCGTTAAAATTTCCAAATTTTATACTTAATTGCCCCCATTTAAAGTATTGTTGATTGCTTGCAAATTTTTATTATTTTGTATGTGTTCTTGCCGCCTTGTGTATACAGCCTACGTTGTTTGGTGGGCTCATTGCTAGCTATGCTAAAATATAGCAGAGATAAACTACGGGGCAAATGAGTGAACATTTCGTTTGCCATGAAAGCCGACAATAGGTACTAATGACAGGCCAAGTGAAAATTAACCTATAGTTACTTAACAAAGCCTAGCATTCGCAGGCAGAGCCATAATATGCAATTGAAATACTTTTTGTACCGTGAGGTATCGGCAGACCGCCGTGAGGTACTGGTATAGTAGTATAGTACCTCCCACTGTACCAGGTGTCGTTAAATGCGACTAAAGTACCAGAACTGACAAATGGCAGTATATCCATCCAAAACATTGCAACTCTCATGCACAGGGCGGAGATGGGCAGTAGCTGGCATGGCAGCATGGCTGGTATGATGATACTTTTTAACTCAAGTGGGGTATCGGCGCAGTATAATAGTACAATCATAATAGCACACCGGAACTGTACTTTTTGGTATAGGTCTACTTCAAATATTTCTAATGCACTCAATCCTCTTCAACCCTTATCCATTAAGTCTCTAAGGTTAGCCGAATATTATTTTTTCATTATTAGACGACCCTGTCTTCTGATGCCATATCAAGAGCACCACAGAATGACTTGCTCACTTCACTTGTTGTGTCTACGAAACATATGTCCTGCCCAACTCCATTTCTGGTGTTTGATTGTTTCCGAATCATTTTTTTTTCGAACATACTTCACACCGGCGCTCGTGGGCTGACTAAAGTGCTTAAAAGATCTTAATGATGATTCAGAGAAAATGCTCTAAAAATCCATAAAAAATACCACAAGAAGAATTACGAACATTCAAGCTTTCATCTCCACAAGCTTTCGCAATTTGTAGGATAATACAAGTTAATCGGCAATGCATAAAATAAATTGATGAAATTAGTCTACATAATTAAATCATTATGACCGACACTTTCTTAATAACTCATTTATGTTGCATAATAAATACAGTAAAGTGACTTTCCGGCTTATCTTGTATGGAATACTTTCGCTGCAATCGAGACCAGATTCCATTCGGTGACCGTTCCATATTAGGATCAATGTATAAGTCAGGAAAAGCCATTGGCTTTTACTATATTTATTTATGAATACCGATAGAATACCAGCCGGTTAATGCTATATAGTCTTACGTGCCCTTAAAATGTTTATGCAACGTAAAAAGAAAATCGTTAACAAATTGTCAAATCGTAAAAAGTACGTCAAATATAAAAATCAGAGTGTTAAATAAACTCTGTTTAAAAAACGTTTTAAAAAATTCTATCGCCATCTATTTTGATAGGCGCGATGAGGCAGATGGTAGTGATCAAATCAAACATAGAAAGTCCACTGTTGGATATAGGTGTTCCCAAGATAGGAAGTATTTGCCCATTATTGCCGCGCTGGGCAGGTGTGGTCGATATCGCAGAGCTCAACTTCGTGACGATGATGCTGCTGCCTATACCCACCCACTCTGTAGTATTTAAGTTGTGCTTTTCCGAATTGATATGCTGCTGTCTGTGGGTTCCGATATCTAAGTCGCCTTATACGACATCTGGTACAGAGGGAGGTACTTTTCTACTCTACCAGTACCACGGCCATGGTAGTGATCCTATCATACGCGCCAGGGGTCGTGATCCAGAACAAATATTTATGTGAAGATATTTGTGTGTGTCCTGTTTCTGGATTTTTTAAATAAGTATTTATGATTTCTCTAGTGTCTGATGTTCGTAACACAAGTGCTTTAAGCGACTTCTACGCAGTGAGGTCAATAAATGATATGTTTATTAATTATATATTTATATTTACTGTTTAATTTACTAGTATTTATTGTGTTTTAAGTTCAAATACTTATTTTGTTTGAATGTAGAATGAATATTGTGTACTTCCTGAACAGAAATAAATAGTAAAAAATATAGAACAATAAAAATGTATATAAACGTATAATCAGTAGTAGAAGTAATTCAAATTTTTTAAAACATATTTAAAAAAAAATTATAACATCTGAAATATTGACACCTTATCATGGAATCAGTCCATGATAAGATTTTCTAGAAGTTGACCTCATATAAAGGTCATTTGCAATGTTTCTCACTCTCACCTATTTCTACTGGCAAACAGCAGTGTTCGCAATGGTGGTTTCCGGATTAAAAGATGATAGAGGTAATGAGACATGATATCTTCAAGACACAAGGTATTACAAGATATTACGAGCGTCTACAGGCTGCAGTGACGTTTACTATCAAGCGTGAATGCTTGTTTGACGAATTAAAAAAAAAACATAACATACGCAACATAATTCTTTAACATAATAATAATATAGAGCTAAAATAACTTTAACGACATCGATAAAAGTCTAGGAAATGTCGAACACCTCTTCCATAATAATAAAAGTTTATCCCTGTATAAAACAGTGGGATGCACAGAGCGACCGGTTGTCATGTCAAATGTTATTGGACGTCGGTTGTAAAGTACAACTTATTACGTCGGCCCTCAAAAAAGTTATTTTATCTCGAACCAAATCAATGGACAAATCGAAATGGAAAACTCTAAAATGCGTGCCTCGGAAGCCCCATACTGTGCTGCGAAGTTAACGGTGCAGGTACATTGTGCTGTATTGCCAGTAGTTATGGTTTAAAATCGGGTGTTTTCGTTGTGATTTTTATTGTGTAGAATATTACAAGGGCCATCAATCATATGCGATGTGACACAGTGTCTTGAGTTGCGTAGGATAGCCGATAGCGGAGATGTGGTCGACATACATTGCTGCTCTTAATTATTATTTCTGCTTTTTTATTATTACCAATGCTTATATTCTCTTTTTATTAAAGATTTATGACATTAACGAGGAAACAAGAAGTGATACATACAACAATAAATTTAAGATATTATAGGTATATTAGTGAATTGCGAAGTTTTTCATAATAAAATCTACAAGGTATTCAAAAACGGGTTGAAAAGTTTTGAAAAATTATTATTTTCAAATAATTAGTCTCAATAAATTATATTTTATATGCTAAAATCATAATTCATACTACATAAATTGACTTGACTCCGAAATAAGTTGCTTAAAACATTTGTATTACGGACAACAAAGGAATCATAAATGTAATACTTAAATACATGCACAAACCCAGACATAGAACAAACACAAATATTTATCTTTTACAAATACTAATTCAAAATAAAGTCTTTATATTTATATCATATGCATTTATTGCGTTTATTAATACAAATATGTATGCCACGTTTATTTATTTTGTATATATATTGCCTGCACCACTATATATATATAAATATTTCAGTTTTGTGTAATGGTTGACTGGGAGATAATGCCATCTGGCATTAAGTCCGCTATTTGTACATTTTGTAACATTTTGTGCAATAAAGTTAAATAAATTAAAATAAAAAAATATTTTGCCTCGTGTGATGTTTTATATATGACCGGAACTCAATTAAATAGTTTACTATGATTTCAAATAAATCAACAATTTAGTAATTACTATGTTTGTATAGAACAGACCGTGACCCCTTGGAAAGAAGTCATGAACAATCTCAAGTTACTGTATCCTAAAACGTAAGAAAGTTCAACCAGTATGGTTTCTTCAAATCCATTGTGGATTCACGGGCAACCTATAACACAACATTTGGTATCAACTTATTTCTGCGCTAAGATACTTATTACACCTCTATGTGAATATACTAACAGAAAACACATTAGTGCTGCCAGCAAGCAATGTACGCAAAACAATTAAAACATCCAATCCACTTCGGTTCCCACCGCGTTGCGCCGTGACTGAATCACCGCACACAGCGCGTCAATTTGCCCCTAATTCGCCTAACATTTAGAACAATTACTACTAACAAGCTTTGACATAATTAAACTAACTGAGCACAATTAAAAGTTCTACGTATAATGTACGGAGCTCCCATTTTTTCGGTTCGCTTGTAAGGGGAAGTATGCAGTTATGTAGTTGGTATGTGAATGTATTTTGGGGCTTGACTGGGCTTGGCATTTGAACAAGAGGTCACTTATCACTCGCAAAGTCGCTTTCCTCTGTCTTTGTCTACGTATGCTTAAATCATTAAAACTACGCTATGAATTCTAATGCGCTTTTTCAGATACATAGAATGATTCAAGAGGAAGGTTTATATGCATAATATATAAGAAAAACACTGCTAATTTTAGAGGTTTCCAATGTGATGTCGTAAATGAACACATTTCTTTAGAATAATTGCAAACGCTGGCTGAATCTGACAAGATAATTAAAATATTGTAGTATAGTATTTTACACCTTTAAAAACAGTCCATTATAAAGTCCGTGATGGTATGTACTTACTTCTTAGAGATAACCTACAATAACCATTTTTTTATCCTTATTGCACCCGTGCGAAGTCGGGGGTTGCTAGTTATTATGGCGATTTGATATATATTGATGGCGTCCGATGTAACACAGGGCCTACTTGAAATAACATAATAACTTCTGTCCTAATGATGGATATTTCCTTTCAACGACAAAAATCTCCGTTTATTCCCTATTTTTTCCATTTCTAAATATATGATGTTTAGCGGCAGAGTAGAATAGTACCTCCCTCTGCACCAAGCGTTAAAGTTGCGTCGAGGTACCGACAGATGGCGGTATACTCATCCTTACTTGGGTAGCTCATATGCAATAGGGTGGGGATGGTCATCAGCACCCAACGCAAAGCTACGAAATGATTATAAATCTATTGAGAGGGCTTATGCCCAGCCATAGACGTTTTGCGACTGATACGATGATGATGATGAGATGAAATCACCTTCAACGCTTTAACACCATTGTCTTATGTACCTAAATACTGGTACATCCTCTTAGAAAGATTCAAGATATCTAGTTATTAAGTATGCTTTAAACTACTAGCCTAGGCTAATAAATAATCCCGTGCTGGACATAGGCCTTCGTTAGATAGAAGAACCCATAATTGTCGCGTTGGACAGGTGTGGTGCTTATTGCAAATTGTAGCTTTGCGATAGGAATGCCGCCGCGAATCCTCACCCAGTTGCATTTGAACTACGTTGTTTCGGATAGATACATATCTGTCGGTTACGGAACCTCAGTACGGCTGGTACTAGGCCAGGTTCTAAGTCGCCCGTCGTTACCCTACAGCAAAACAAAGTCTTCTTTAGTTGAATTAATATCAGAACAAGACAACACAATAACCAATAGCAATTCATCAATCACATCTGCTTCATATCTGTAATTACAATATATCTGGACTAAGGTATAATAAACAACAATGCTATTTAAGATGATATTTATTAGAAAAAATAATCCACTTGTCTCTGGTATCATGCTATTGTAGGATAGATTGGGAATGCCTTTAAAGGTTGGGAACCTCTGGCCACAGACGACCTTCTATCCAGACAGAATGCAGAAACGTCTGCAATTCGCTTAGTCAGTTCTGGGAAGTGCATAATGCATCAATTTACTTGTTTCAAGAATTGCAAAGCGGTTTGCAATTACTCTGCATAGTAGGTACTTATTTATTTTTTCTTTTTGTATTTTTGCTAATACTAACTTTTGCCGGTGGCTTTGTTCGGAAAATCAAGTGTTTCCTGAGACTGTTTAGTGTAGGTACTCCGTGAGGTTTGCAATATCGCGATATAATAATGTTTATATTTAATGATTTAAAGTGTTGAATGAAATTTAAGTGACTATTACGGAAAAACATATTGTAAAGAAATGATGTAGCCACTTATAATCTAGTTCTATTTTATATAAATAGATGTCACTCGAAAGAATTTGATTTTTTCTGTATCTCGCTGCCAAGATTTTTACCAAAAATATACAATTTTTCATGACAATATTTCAATATACTCTTGTGTCATTTTAAATAAATACATAAATTATAAAGTCATCAAGATCTTTTTGAAACACTGAACAAATATCATAAAATCTCTAAGGAAATTAAATATTACTTTTTAGTTTTTAATATGTTTTACGTTATAAAAACAATTATTAAACTAACATTTTGATACTCGATTCTATCCACCCTTAATGTCTTTCCCTTGAGTTTGAATTTATCTTAAGTCACATTTTATCAAAGCAGTAAGTCTTATAAAGCGTAATGAAGCAAACACAATACGCATAATATTTTAGTCACTCATGAAAACAGATGCTTCTATTACCTGAACGTCAAATATAAATATTCATATTAAGTTATATTTCAACCTTTTAAAGCTGTTAAAGATTAGATTTATCAAATAAGTATGCATGCATACTCAATCTACTTTGTATATATCTAACACACATAATCATTTGCTAATTCAATATTGGTGACCTAAGTCGTTTGTATATTCAGAACGAATTTGAGCTAACATTTACCTTATACCTAGACTATTAAATTATTAATACCTACCTTGTAAGTTTACTGTTTAAATTGAGAACTCTCGATCAAATAAATGTGACTTGAGGACGGTAACGGGCAGAGTTATTCCATTACACCAGTTAGATTTAGGAGGCCCATATAAATATAAGTGACACTCAGAAAGTCCAGTAAAACTGCCAACCAATTATCGCTATGCGAAATAATCATCGGCACCATGACATAAAGCTGCTTCAATGCATTACCTATCTTAATTCATAGAAATAAGACCTTATTTTCTAGTGATCTTTTGGGTAATTTGCTTCATTAGTGAACTTGGGAACATTAATTGAAGATGGTTGTAAAAATTTCATCGAAATACATTAGCTTTATTAGGCTAATCGGATTATTGTGCGAGGTTGAATTAAATCTAACACTCCGTGGTGTTAGAATAATTGATGGGATATTTATTAATTTTGTTGGTTTGTATACTATCAACTCGATAGATAAATTATCAATTAATAATGGTTACTTTAAAGAAAGTGCTATCACTTATATAAAAGATAATAATATTTTTTTTCTAATTTCATACATTGCAAATGTAGTTAATGGTTTACTTAAATTCTTGTGAGTGTTGTTTATGTGAAATATCGTTGCCTGTTATCTGTTATGGTAGTGGTGGGCTGATTATATATCAGCCCACCTTTTAATTGGTCCGTTTTACCTCTTGGCCCTTACTATCGTGTGGTTTCAAGGGTCCATCCTTTGTCTATATATAGACAGATATCCTGGCCACTTACATTGCGGTATACAGGCATGCATGAAAGCGTCAGTGATTTTTGTTTTCTCTCTGATAATTATTATGCCCTTCTGAATTTTGCGAATCTTAAACAAACTTCTTCCATAGCGTTTTTATTGCGTGTTATTTTATTTGTTAATATTTTATATTTTAAGCATATGCCTAATATATATTAATAAACATGTGTCATACCAAATTTTCTAGATTCGGTGTTTGATAAGTTTTTTTTATTTGTTCAGTTCGCGGGACTGTAAGCGTCACCGTAGCCTATTGACGATCGTAGTATAAGTATATTACTAGCGCGATACCAATCCTCTGTCTTGAAGATATTATGTCACATTACCCAGTAATTTCACTGCCTCTGCCTCTCCTTTCTAACCGGAACAGCAATGCGAACACTGCTGCTTGGCAGTAGAAATATGTGACAGTAAGGTACCAAAGCAGTCAACCTTTGTATGACGCCTGTCTCATGATAAACATCCAGCAGTGGACAGCAAAATGGCTTAAATGATGACGATGACACGTAAAGGGTTCAAAGTAACTTCGATGTATTTTTGTACCCTACGTTTCTATCCTTTGGATAACAGTTTCCAAGATGTGTCTAAATAGAAAGCACCCCTCGTAACTCCCATACACGCTTGGCTGACGGACCAAATTTCAAAAAGTTTCATTTAGAAAAACCAAAAATGTATAATATTAATCATACATAGTGTGATTTATTTTTTTATTTTTACAAAATATGTCCGTAACAATAGTCCTTTAAGCGACTTATCTCGAAGTTATCTCAAATATAAAATATAGCATGATTTATTAAATTATTTCAGAGTACAAGTATAGGTACATTGCTCTATAACGAATCTCAGTACTAACCACCAGCTGATATCAAAAACCGAAGCCAACTTACAACTCCATCCGTCGTCACACAACACGCAAGCCAAATATCTCAATACATGAATTATCCAACAGACGGCGACCCGCAGAGAGGGGCGCGCCGCGTCCACCGTCACTCTTGCCTCAGATGAAGTAATAAATCGTGTATACTCCGTACCATGAAAACAAAACTCACAGATCAAAATGGACCCGTAATCGCTTATTTATTGCTCCGTACCTACTCGCTACATTGTCAACGTCAAGCTGCGATGACGGTATCGAAGGACCGATCTCGATATGGTACTGATTATTACATAATCTTATCACAAAACTGTGGCATACTGGAGTAAAATAGTACTTTACTCCTGTAACAGGTGTCGTAATAGGAGTCTGACTAAAATAGGAAACTGACTAAAACCGGCAGATGGTGTACCCAATCCAAAATGGCGTAGCTCAAATACAACAGGATCGTCAGAATCATCGTCGTTGAAAAGCCTCGCTCTATTATGTCTGTCCAGATTGAGCAGCCTGCTTATTTGATCGAACTACGTAAAAAAACACACGCTCGCTTATTCACTTATGCGAACTTAGCATGCATGTTTGAATCAACCAAAATAAATTATTTATATGAACACTTTCGTATTTTTATTTAAAAAAATTTCCTTATTTTTAAGGTAAATAAATTTAAGAGGTAATGCTTATGCCGAAGAATCATAACATTATGAATAAAAACAATGCGGACAGACTTCCGCAATTAAGTAATTGGATTCTTGTACCTACAAATCGACCGGCGCTGAGCGCATGCTGGCTTTTGAGCAACCGCCACCAACTTCGCCGGTAATCGATTTCACTCACTATCATGACGTGACCGGTCCTGTACGCGATACTCGCTCCTTGTTCAGTACTAGAAATAATGCTTAAGTCTATTCTATACAGAACACGCCTCTGATAATAGGTTGTTAATTAGTATTGTGTAATTGTGCACCATTTGTCACTCTTTACAATTCTTGAAATAAAATAAGACGCAAACTTGGTTTGTTATGCCTGACTATCGATTTTCAGAACGGGCGGTGCAATCTTTTTTCAATCTATTGTCAACCGGCAGGTCAAACTAAAAATTTAAACAATTAAATAAACCGCGTTTGAAAGCTGTTAAAAAAAGTAGTATTACCTAATATGAGTAGTGAATACGTAAATGTTAGAAAATATTAGGTATATACCTGATAACATAGTTATAGAATTAAATCTTAATATTGCGGTATTGTAGACGATAATCTATTTAATGTGATCATATACCGCGTGGTCCGTAGTTCTGCGCTGTACCTACATACCTGTACGTGTTGTCATATGAACTTAGCCTCATAAAATATCATCAACAGTTCTCACTTTATCATCTCAATGGCATACATACATTATGTGACATGTTACCTGCTTTTTACCTCTAATAAGTAAGGATGGGCCACAACCAGTTGTATCGACAAAAAAATAGGTAGGTACCTATTTATTGGCTTACTTACTGCAAAGAAGGGATACTATCCTGTGTACAAAAAAGGAATAGATATAGTAGTTACGTTCTCCGTCCGTTATCGCAGGCTGAGACACGTTCTTGACGACCCGCCTGAGAGTATAATTTCTTTGAATGCCTCTCTGTCTCTCTCTCTCTCTCTCGCACATCAAAAACATATATATATATATACACACATTCTTTTTGCAGCCACTGTCCTCTACTTTTGCAAACGAATAAATGTCCCCACTCGCGCTTTCACCGCCACAAACGCGCTTTCAGGTGCAATCAGGCTTAGGGTCGTTATTGAACGGCCTCGCCCATCTCTGTAATGGTAACCGACCAACCCGGTAATGTTTGTTCCTAGAAAAAAAAGGTGTTGCCAAGTTCATCAGATTAATCTTAGGATGCCCACTACTGGACAGGCTTTCTAAAGAGATTTCCAATAAGACCGGTCTTAGGCGGCCTGCATCATATCGTACTAAGCTGCGCTTGCCGGTACGTGGCCTCTCATTTTACCAGCCGCTGAATGTCCATTTTGCCCATAATTACCGCGCTGGGAAAGAGTGTTGGCAATCGCAGAACACAACTTTCGCAACGAAGACGTGCATGATGTGCTTTTAAGCTGCACTGGATATACCGCCATCTGTAAGTTCTGGTACTTTGTCGACTCTTACGACACCTGGTATATGGTGAGGTACTATTCTACTCCACCGGTACCTCACGGCTTTGCCGGTAGCTCACGTGATCTTTGGTAACTATGTAATCAAAAATAAAGACCAAAGAAAAATTCAAACTAATTCGGTTCAACATTACTAAATCTATTTATTTTACTAACATCTTAGTCTTTGGTAAACAAAATGAAAAGCATGTCAACCTACAATATTCATATATTTGTACAATATTCTATCCTAACATAACTTATAGTGGAAACCATCTTCTCGCACCGTCAAGTCTTATCACTTCACCATTTAACATGGGGTTTTCAATTATGCAGGTTACTAAGTGTGCGAATTCGTCGGGTTTGCCTAGTCTTGATGGGAACGGTGACATTCTTTTAAGGAAATCAATCATTTTCTCTGGCAAATACTGTATTAGAGGGGTGTCAAAGATACCTGAAAAAAGGAGAAAAATATGAAAAATAAGTAAGTACGGAAACTAAGTAAACAATTTTAATTCCCTCTGATAGGGCTGGAATATTCTCTACTAGCTTTCGACCCGTGACTTCGTCCGCGTAGACTACACGTTTCGGATCGCGCGGGAACTTCGAGTTAAAAGTAGCTTGAATCAAAAGTGAAGTTTCATTTGAATTTAAACAAGTATTTGTTATAGAAATATGATTACTGTATCAACTGTTCAGTAGGTATTTTATTAATGTTCTTAGTTCAAAATTTTGACAAAAAGACATTGAGTTCAAAATTGACTGTAAAAATTTAACAGATTTGGGTATCAATAAATTTGGGAAATAATTAATAGGACAGTTTTATGTATGTTGTATGTTTTCCTTGGCTTATTTATTCCTACCCAGGACGAAAATAGCAACAATTAATTCTCATGTGATTTCGGCTATATGTACTAGCACAGTTTTATAACTTTCGGTATCGATCTTAATTAACAGTCACCACGTTGATTATATATGAAATTAGTTGTAATATATTAAAAGCCTACCAGGCATTCGACTAGCAGAACTAGTCTTCAAATCGAGTTCCAGCCACTAACTAATTTTCATCAAGATCGTTTCAGCAGTTTAGATGTGAAGAGGTAACAAACAGACACACATCTGCATTTATAATATTTCTAGCTAACTCGACAGACGTTGTCATGTCTTAAATATAAAGGTGTTTAACATAAAAAAAATATTGCGACTGTAAATTGAAATAGAAACTATCCTATCTCGAGTTAGATCAAACTGTATACATTAAGGATTAGTTTATTAAAATCAGTTCAGTAGTTGATTTATTAATATTTGCTAGAAAAAATTCAAGTTATCTCAAGGTTCAGGCGGGACTCGAACCTGCGTCTTTCACTTGCCGAGGACTGTAGTACTGTTACGCTACTGAGATAAGATCTCAGTAACGCAGACACATAAAATTTTTTCCTATTGTTTTTTTTTTTTTGCTAAGACAGTGCCATTTCTTTTATGTTGTATGTTATTGTCTACAAACTTTTACAAGTAGTAGTAATGGTGTAAGGAAAGATGCACGTTCAAGTGCATCTGCCTGGGAAGAGTTGAATTTTTTCTAGTAAATACTATCTTTAATCTATATTCAGCATTTTTTAATGCATAAAAACGTTAATATAATTTAAAAAATGATTCAACAGTTCACATTTCAAGAGCTCAATGGCACATTCGGAAGAGTTTCTACCTTTATGTGACAAACATTTGTGTTTTGTATCTGGGTAATATAAATATATAAATATATTTTTGCAGAAAAGTCAGCATTCCATAACTCTACATGAAACTTGATTCTATTTTATTAAGCAGTAACTATATATTTAAATCTCACAAACCTGGTGCAATAGTCATAACTCTGATTCCTTGCTTCGACAAATCTCTAGCTATTGGCAAAGTCATTCCAATAACCGCTGCTGTTGAAGCTGCATATGCAGCCTGCCCAATATCTCCCTCATATGCAATAGTTGAAGCTGTATTCACAATAACACCTCTCTGTCCATCTTCATTAGGTTTATTTTTGCCTATCACACCTGCTGCTAATCTAATTGTGTTGAAAGTGCCAATTGTGTTAACCTGGAACAGGAATACATTTTCATGTGAATGCGCTAAGTTTATCTTTTGGTTACCACATCATAGACAAAACATATGTTGGGTATCACACAACAGCTCATCCTCATAATCCTTATTAACCCAATTGGATAGCACCTTAAGCAATAACAGCACCTTAGCATCTTCATATTGTCTTACATAATCATTCTTACTAATATTATAAATCCGAGAGTAACTCTGTCTGTCTATCTGTTACGCAATCACAACTAAACTACTGAACTGATTTAAATAAAATTTTAAACACAGATAGTCTAAAGCCTTAGAAGGGACATTTTACTACTTGCTACCGTTTCATTTGACATAAGAGTTGTAAGGGGTCGAAATGGGGGATGAAAAGTTGTATGGAAATATCACTATTGTTAGAGCTAGAAGCTTAAAACATATTATTTAGACTATTGATTTGTATATATAAATAAATATAACATTCAAAGTTTTGTATAATTAAAGTAAAAACGTAACCATAACATTAAATAAACCACACTCAATCCATTAATTCAACACATTTTGTGGGCAAAATTACTGCATGCGGACAAAGTCGCGTTGCACTGCTATTATATAATAAATACCACTTAGTCACTATCACACTAATTTTGCATAATAGAACAAAAATTTTAATGCATTGAGTGTGGTTTATTTAATGTTTTGGTTACCTTTTGGCTATAAACTTCCTCAAAATTTACTAAGACTTCGCGGCTTTCATATTACAAAAAAGAAGTTCTATTATCATACATAACTTATTAAAGTTGTCATATTTACATTTTTATTGTTATTGTTGTTTGTTACAATTAGTACTTTTAGTTTAAATAAACTACAATATAGAATATAAGTTAATAAAGGTATAAATATTATTCTGATACATTGATTATTTTCTGATTTACATTAATATTAATTAAAACGTAAGCATTTTTCTATGCTTTAAACTCTAACCTTACCTAACCCTAAAGTGATTTCATTAGATTAGTAATTTCTGTGGTAGAATTATCATCAAGTTAGCAAACGTGTTAGCAGCCTGTGTTTATTTCGAAATATGACATTATTTAATTTTTTTAAACAACTTACATTAACACATTTTACAAAGCTATCCAAATTGCATTCCAAGTTTTTGCTAAAGTTGTATATTTGATGTGCTTCTGAGTGCCCTGCGCAGTTGACTAATGTGTCTAAACGTCCAAATTTGGTTTGTGCAAGTTCTAATGCTTTTTTCACATCATCTTCTGAAGTTACCTGAAATATGAAACAAATGCTGATGGGTAAAATTAAAAACAAATGTGTACATATAAAAGCTAAAAGTTCACTGATCATAATAGTACATAATAACAACTTTTTTGTTTTAAAACACTGGTCATTTATTTGTTTTTTGTTTGTCATTTCGATTATGTTACCATTACCCACCCAACTTTTCCAAGAATGAAAGGAAAGCCACAGAAAATAGTGTAATTATCGTCTCCCAGAAAATCTAGTATCAATTCAAATAGTTTTTAAAAACTTAACCAATACTTTAGATTTATATGGAGTTCATACCGTCACCACACTACGTCTATCATAATAGGATTTACGATTTAAAAAATGGAACAAGATTTAAACTTACATTTCCAAGAGAAACAAGAACATTTGCTCCTAATCGCTTTGCGATCTCCTGGGCTCTCGTGGCTTGGATATCAAGTATTACAACTTTGCCACCATTTTTTGCGAGTCTCTCAGCAGTTGCTTTACCAAGGCCTGATGCACCACCGGTTACCAAACTTACCATTCCCTACAAATAGAGGTTAGAATTAGTTTCACACTTTATTGAAATTTTTACAAATATTGGTAACTTTAAGTCATTGAAATTAGACCCACTTTTAACATGTTGCAAAAATTAGTTTTGCTTCAAGAGAATATTTAAAATTCTCGGGAATATTTTCAAGCTGAAATGTCAAACTCAAACTCATTCAAACAATTGTCAAACTAGTGCGTACGGATCGCGGTAGTAGTAAATATTTAATATCATCAGTTTTTTACAAAAGATAACAAATTTAGGAAAAAGAGAGGGATTTTTGTTCTCATTATTACTGAATCTACATTATGTGGTATCACATAATCATGAGAATTTTAATTCATTGTCGGTAAATTAGTTATTTAATAGAAAAAAGATTAAATTTTTAAATAAAATTAAAATACGACATAATCAGTATTAGATAGTATCTTGACCTTTCCATTTATCAGTATAAATGGCAAGGTATCAGGGTAAAAGGATTTTTTTTTAACATCTAAAATAAATATTACACAAAAAATCAGATGGACCAAAACAACGCCATAAAATTTTGCAATCCATATAAATGTTAAATAGAGTTTTTAATTGACTAGAAAGTTTTAACAGATTTGTGTGGGTTAATACGTATTTATAAAAAAAAATATGTATAAATTTAGTTTGTCCATCGTTTATTTGTTCCGCTTTCATTTAATTAGTAAGTTTTTATTTTTTGTTAGTTTGGTTTTTTTCTTAATCTTTATTTTATTCTTTTTTTCTGATTGTTTTTAATCTTCTTTAAGAAAAAAATATTTTAATTTACATTTCTAAACTTAATACTACGCCACTAATTTAAAAATATCTCTTTAAAATATCTCGTTCTCACTTTGACATACATTTCTACACATATCGTCATTACGTCTCATGACAAAATGTCAGGAAGCTTGCTGCTACTAAAGTTTGTCGCATATTATTTGTAAATGGAGTGCGGTTTTGTTCTGAACGAGCCGTATTTTGATTGAATTTAGTTTAATAAATATTAAAATACGGTAATAATAAGTGTTTCCTGACCATCAGCAGTATGGCCAAAGTGGAACAACCGATGTTTATACTACCGAAGAAAAGAAACGGCAAGAAACAGAATCCCGTAGCTAGTCATGTAGACCACATAATTACTGTACAGGTATTTTGTATAATTAAGTTGTTTTATTAGATTTTGATGTATCAAATCAAGTATTATATTAATAGTTTTAGTGTAACCTAAGTATTTCTCGCATCATCATTTACATGTCTTGTTATGAATTTCTTTTGCTTATTGTTTACAGGGAGCAGTGGACACTGATATACCAACGAAATATAAGAACGGCCTATCTCCAGTAACAGAGCATGTAGTCAATGGCATTATTCATTCTACCATGGAAGGTTTGAAATCAAACATGAAAATTAACCTTCCCATCATAAATGATGTACATGACGAGGATATCAATGATACAAACGGTGATATAGAAATACAGAAGTATCAAAACATGCAACGAAATGGTTATCAAGCACTGTCAACTATTCATAGCAGCCGAGATATAATTGATCTGTCCCCAATATATGAAAACTCCTCTGATGCTTGTTCTAGCCATGGTGATTTAAGAGAAAGTAATGATAATGACATCCAAAAAAGCTGCAGAATTTTGAACTCTGATTTTAATGAAAGCTCATCGGCAACCCCTAACAGTTTATCTCAAACACAGTCTGAAAACAGCTTTGAGATGGGGAATCTTACTGATAGTCTTAAGAACAGTGCTAAACGAAAAAAACGAGTTAACATTGTCCCAGGAATCATTGAGTCTGAGAACACTGATACTGAAATTACTGCTCTCAGAGTTGAATCTGATGGTTCAATTTCCCCTGAATGCTCTTTAGCTGAGAACTCAAAAGATGGTTATTTGACAATGACTGGCACAATCAAAAGAGGTAAAAAGAAGGGTCAAAATGTTGATGTAAAACTGAATATATCAAGAGAGGAACTGGAGATTATAGAAGCAGCCATTGTTGCCGAGGAATATAATAAGATGGATATATCTAAGTGCTCATTGTATAATGGTCTGCATGTATTCCTGTTTAGTTTAATATGTATACCTTTTGTGGCATGTCTGTCAGCCGTTTATTCCTTTTACATGGGTACCATGACATGGTACAATATATTTACACATGTAACTGAAGACTACAGCTGTATTAAAAAAGTATTGTTAGCTCCAGTAGTAATACTATCCTATCCATTTTTGATAGTCATATTTACTATTGGCCTGGGACTGTATGCAGGGATAGTTCAATTGACTTTTAGTGGGGCCAATTGGTGGAAAGATGTATGTGATTTTGAGAAGGGTTTTTATGGGTGGTTATGTAGCACATTAGGTATGTCTGAATGTAGCCCATATGAAGTTGTAGTCCTGATGGATGTTAAACCATCATAAAATACTTGATGTATTTATAATATTAATGTGTACTGCCATATTTTTAAGTTGACTGACATATTCCATTAGTGAACTTATATAACCTTTCTCTGATTCTCTATAAGTATATAATAAGTGTTGTATTGAGGCAGGGAAGTAGTATTGTTATGTACTAAATGTAAAGTGGAACTGAGATAGACTTCTGGCATGTATTTGAGAGTTTTAGATGGTTTACTCTAGTATTTCAGAGATGTAGCATATTTATTAAGGTTATATCATTTGTCATCCGAAATATTAATCATTCCAATCACCTTTGAGCAAATAATAGCTTATAGGTGTCACTAGCGAATTAATTAGGGCAAATTAATAGGAGAATCTGGTAAGATTTGAGTCTTATTTGGCTTAATAATTTCTTTAATAAATTACTATTTATTGACTATTATCAGTAGTGGGTATTTAAGTGAATTTACTAGGATTTTCTGAAACATATAGTAGAAAAAATATATATTATTGGTATCCCATCATATATATTATACATTTTTTCCTATTTTCAATGTTAAAAGACTTTGTGGATTTTTATAGATTTGCTCAATTATCTTCCTGTTTAATAATTTAATATTTTTTTATTTTTTATAACTTTTTCTAGTCAAATATTTTATAATTAAGTGTAAGTTTGTAATAGTAGAATAGATTTTGATCTAACATATCTATTAATTTTATGTGTTACTTTATATAAATATTGACTATATTTACATTATATTGTAAATTTTTACTGGAATATATTTTGTCAATGATACTTCAATACATGCTGTATGTAGCTTAAGTTAATAATGTCCATTTTCCAACTTGTGTAAAATTCAACTTTATTTTCAACTGCTACTTGCTCTGTATTGCACGATCATCAACAATTTAGTTCATATCACAGTAAAATTATGGAATATTTGCAAGAAACTATGTCAAAAGTATTAAGACAGAAATTTTGTGCAATTTATACCAGACTTTTTAACAATTAATCTTATACTCATATATAATCTTGCACTTCAATTGTTTTTACAATACATAACAAAGTGTATAATATAATTATCTGATGTTAGAAGAAAATGTGTATGTGTAAGTTCATATTTTGTTAAGGTAATTGATAATCTTCCAATGGCACTTAACACTAGCAGTAATACAACATATGCTGCTTAACAATTTTTAATGATTTCTAAATGATAAATTTATTTTGCCATGCTTCAGCATTGTAACAGCATTATGCATTGCATAATATTTTTATTTGCAGAATTGTGATAATAATCAACATTTGCATATGAAGACTGATGTATTCTAGTCACTATTGTGGTAATCATTTTCTACATAATAAAATATTTTACAAAACATCTACTTGTTTCTTTTCAAACATGTGGCACTATTCAGGAAACAAGAATGTATTTGTTTTCATAACTAAAAAGTAGTTTCACTAGTCATCATGATGTGTCTTTGGGTTGACTTTGCTCTTCCTTTGGCGCTTTGTGCTTCATTTCTACGTCTATTCGTTCTTTAGCTCTAACAATTTTTGATTGTAAATAAAAAGAACCTCCTTTGGATTTGTCATTCACAGAAAATAAGTGTTCGTAATTTTTCTGTACTTTTTCTAGATCTACTTTATCTAAATTTAAAATTTGCATAGCTTCTTCTAGAGTGAGGCCTGTTGAAGCATTCGCTGCAGCTCTTCTAGCTCCTTGAGGTCCACCTCCTGCTCTTTTCGCTGCCTCTTGAGAAGCAGCTATTTCTTGTTTTAAGGCCCGTGCAAAAGCTCTTCCTACTACTTGAGCACCCAAAACTATTATTTGTGCTATATATTTAGCCATTTTACATAGAAAAATTATCTAGAATCGTGAAGAAAACATTACGTACGACACAAAAATGACAGATATCTTTAGGTTATATCCGTTCCGTTTCCTCCTTCTATTGATGATATTTAAAAGAAACTGTCAAAGTTATAGATAATAGGTGCTAACAACATGCTAAGAATACCTTTGCTTTATTTTAAAAAATGCCGTCAGAATAGAATTCGCGCGTATTTTTGACAAATGTCAATTTAACCTGTTTATTTTTTGTAACGCATCTCTTTAGTGTGTTTTGTTGCTTTTTATAAGTTATTTAAGTTATTTTAAAGTTTCTATTATATTGAAGTATAAAACAATTTAAAACGTTATAAAACAATTCAAATTGAAAAATGGCAAGTAAATTTTGGTTGTACTTACTTTTATTTGGTCTAAACTTGGTGTTGGTGGTTACAAGTTTCGCTTATGTTTCTTTCTGCACATTAAGTAAGTTAATCATGATAATTAATGATTATTGGGGTTTATTTTTTCATCATTACATGTATGATTTTCTAAGGTCACTTTGGTAAATAGTATTTCTCGATTTTAGAGAATAAAAGTTATTTGATAACCTCTACCCCATTTTAGAGTTCTCCTATCCCGGACACACCTGATATAGATGGAACTCGCTCTCGGGTGACGTCACCAGCCCGGGATTATGAGCCGTTTGAAGATGAAAGCGCTATTCTCGGAGACAACCCCAATGAAGAAGAAGAAGAAGATGGAGAGGAACTGTTCAATGACAATATGGAAGCGTGAGTGGTTTAATTTGTTACTGTCTATCTTTTGTTGAATAATTGATACCGAAAGCATATTCTTAAAATTCAGGTGTTACTGTGATTATTAATTTTATATTGTAATGTTTTTAACTTAAAGAACTTATTAGCTCCTGAAGAACTAGCTGATGTAGAGCCAATTTAACCTCTTAGGAAAAGCTTTAAATTAAATTAAGAAAAATGTTATAATGGTCTACCGAACTTTTATCCAAACCATACTAATACGTACTATTTATTAGACATGATTTAAAACATGGTCTCCCACTATGGGCTTTATTAGCCAATTCAGCCCATTACTCACACATAAATTCATCAATAGTCTTACAGATTGCTTTACTTCTCAGGGATTATCGCCCAATGCCGGCATTGGATCGCTATGACAATGAAGATCTTGACGATGAAGATTATGAAAACATGTCTATTGGGGATCGAGTCGCCGCTGAACAGGAGCTACGGCGACGTGACCGTGATGAAGGTCGACTGAGGAGAGATGACCGTGGACTCTTGTATGGTAAGCAATGTAGCTTTTGTAAAATTTGTCTTTGTATGATGTTTGTTTCTCTTTAACCCATAAACTAATGTTTGGATTTTATTGACACTTAAAAGCAAAACTGCTTATACATCAGAATAATACTTTAGCGTTGGATAAAATTTCCATTAAATTTTTACTACACTACTAACATTTTATATGATATAAATTTGGTGGTATTGATGATGGTTTTCTCTTTTATGCAAAAACTACCATGATCATGGATCTCCTCTCACCATACCTCTCTCTCTTCCTTTACTCGTTTTAGCCCTTTCATACTTTCTCGTTCATTCTTGACACTTCTGACTTGATCCATCTTTAATACCTCTTCTATCTAGCTAGGGTATGTCCGCCTAGGTCTTCCTATCCAACTTATCTATTCACTTCTGCTCTGTATATTTGTGCAGTAATTTTACTGTTATCCATCCTTTCTACATGTGCAAACTAACTCAGCATCCCTTTCGCTATAGTTGTCACAACATCTTTACGGGGATTTTATGAAACTTTAAAATAATACATAAGAATAACAGTTAAACCTTGTATACAATTTGCTTAGTAGTATTAAATAATAACTTCATTGCCTTTATTTAATTATATTTATGATCACTAATCTTAACGAATTTAATATGTAAAAGGAAGGTAAACGTTAATAGGGTAACCGAAAAATAAAAGATAGTTTATTATAACAAGTAAACATGAAAATATATTAATTGCAACCTAAGAACGTCCACTGCTGGATATAAGGCCTACATCTAGCAATGAATGCTCTTAGGTGTCTTCCCATGAAGAGGGAGTTTTAAACATAATTGCCGCGTTGGGCCAGCGTGATGGTAATCACGGGAAAGGGAATCAAGGGAAGACTGCTGCCCATCCGCGATACGATAGATATACCGCGATCTGTCCGCTCCATTACCTCAGTCGTGACACTTGGTACATGGGAAGATATTTTACTCCGTAAATTAAGACAACATGTACCACCCAGCCATGAGGTAAAAGCAAAGCAAAATAATACCTCTCTGTATCAGGTGTCGTAAGAGGCGATTAAGGTACTAGAACAGACAGATTGCGGAGTATTGTGTAGCTGACATGCACAGGCCGGGAGTGGACAATAGCATCCCTGTCGCGAAAGCTGCGCTATACGATTGCCAATACGATTGTATTTGATGATAAGTACCTTAAAAAACCTATAGGATTTATTGTCCAACCGTATTTTTACAGTTAATTAGGTTGCAAATAAAACTTGAATCTTTATTTATTAGAATTATAACAATTCACCAGATGACTCCGATGAAGAGGGTGGTGACGCGCCTCGCGCTAAGCGGCGCCGCGCGGCGGAGAAAGCGGCAATGGGCACAGACGAACAAGTCGAGGAGGGCATAGAGAGTATAGAGAACCTGGAAGATACCAAGGGTTATACCACCAAAGAGTGGGTCTCCATGTTGGGGCCTAGGACTGAAATCGCTAACAGGTAACTTCAGTATGCTCTAGTCGTTATTTTATATTATTCGCTGTATTAATACAGAAGTTCTTTGTTATGCTAAAGAACCATCAGTTTTATTTGCATATTTATTTCTGGTGGCTGTCTGTTGCTGGCAGACTAGTATTTATAATATTGTTTTAGTGACTGTAATAACAACATCAGGTTGTCAGGTCTGATCAATCATATTTTGTTTAATAAGCAAATCTATTCTTCTAAATATGTTTTATTGTTTGAATGATGATTTGAAAATATTAAACTTTGACTTTGAATTTTCACTTTTTATAATAGTAACTATAATGCTCGCGTTTTTACCCGCTTTAATCCAACAAAAACAAAGTAACCTTAGTTACTCCTTATAATATCAGCTATCTGCTAGAGAAATTCCCCTTTTTTTAATTCTTAGTCATAACAAAAATATGCCTGTAGAGTCAAATTTCATATGTCCACTAATCAGTTAGTGAACTCATGTCAGCCTAACTTTTACTGTCATAATATCATGTTCCATATTTTGATTGCTCTAGTCTTCAAAAGCCATAATATGATCAAGTATCAAATATCCTAATTATTAATTTGTTTATTCAGGTTCAAGAATTTTCTCCGCACATACACCAACAGCAAGGGCCAGTTCGTGTACAAGGACCGGATCAGGCGCATGTGCGAACACAACCAGGCGTCGTTCCCCGTGGAGTTCGATGTGCTGGCCCGCCGGGAGCAGGTTCTGGCCTACTTCCTGCCCGAGGCCCCCTTCCAAATGCTGCAGATATTCGACGAGGTGGCCAAAGACATCGTGCTCCAGATCTTCCCCAGTTATGAAAGGGTGACTTCCGAAATCCACGTTAGGATATCGGACCTGCCGTTGATCGAAGAGTTGAGGACGTTCAGGAAGTTGCATTTGAACCAGCTAGTCCGGACTGTGGGCGTGATCACCGCGACTACGGGCGTCCTGCCCCAGTTGTCGGTCGTGAAGTACGACTGTAACAGATGCGGTTATATTCTTGGACCGTTTGTGCAGTCGCAGAACTCGGAGGTGAAGCCCGGGTCGTGTCCGGAGTGTCAAAGTGCGGGACCATTCATGGTGAGTGAAGACATTCCATTATTCGTCGGTCGTAGTTCTTATTGGTCCTATCTTATGTGCCGAGGGTCGAGCGTTCGATCCCCGCCCGAGACAAACATGATGATATTTTAGTTTGTTCTGTCTGGGTGTTAAATATATCTATTTGATTAGTATATTTGTGGTTCCTGTTGACTGATGTCCGTAACACAATTGCTTTAAGCGACAAGCGACGAGTCAATGTATAAGATGTCGTGAGAAAAAATAAATTATAAAAGCAAAACAGATTCGTAAGTGGCAGGGCATTTGGTACGTTGAGCCGATGACCGACGAAGTTGTAAGATTCTGGAATGGAGACCACGTACCGGCAAGCGCAGCGTAAGGGGTCCCGCAAGATGGACCGACGATCTGACTACACAGGCCGCATACAACCGGTCCTATTGGAGATTACTTGGTGGGGCCTATGTCCAGTAGTGGAAATCCTTCTATTCTCGGGGACGCCATCTACGTGATAATGATAATATTAATCGGAAATCATTAACCATTTTCTACCACCAGGTGAACATGGAGCAAACGGTGTACCGTAACTACCAGAAGGTGACCATTCAGGAGTCGCCGGGCCGCATCCCCGCGGGCCGCATCCCGCGCAGCAAGGACTGCGTGCTGCTGGCCGACCTGTGCGACCGCTGCAAGCCCGGCGACGAGGTGGACCTCACCGGCATCTACACCAACAACTACGACGGCTCGCTCAACACAGAACAGGTCTAAACTGACTGTAGACTGCGTAGTGGATTGTGTAATTTAATATGGGGCCTTCATTTTCCGTCCGCAAGATTTTTTTTTATATTCTCTTGGTATATTTATTACAGTCAAAACCAGATATAACGATATTGAAGGGACCACATATTTTCGGGCGTTATTTTTTATTTTATAAATTCAGCAAGCAAACATACGGTCTTCTTGATGATAAACGTGAACGCAGACAATAGATCACAAAGATGTGATATCTGATAGTTAACTGAAGATACTATGTCACAAGTAATATACTGCCTCTCTCACCGTTCAATTAAACGGAATACAGCAATGCGAACACTAGTGTTTGGCGGTAGAAATAGGTTACAGAGTGAGACACCAATACAGACGACCTTTGTATTAATTTTAGTCTACAAAACTAGAATTCGTTTTTAAAGTTATCTGTCATTTTAGTTAGTTTTTTTAAACTGTCTTAAATATATTTTTCATTTGACGTTTCATTTATTTTTATTTCGCGCAAGCGGTTCGGACGGGATGAGACCAATAATAATAGTCAGCGCGGAATAATAAGTCAAATATTTCATCAGAGTTTAACATAAGCATAAAAACTACTTTTATGTTTTGTTTCGCTAGAACAAGTAAACTGTTAGTCGTTATAGCTGATGAAAATGAGGATGATATTTACCTTTGCTCTGTGTCTGGGTGTTCAATATATGTATTTGAGTAGTATATTTATGATTTCTCTGTTTGATGTCCGTAACACAAGTGCTTTAAGCGACTTATCACGGAATCAAGTATGAGATGTGAGAATTTATAATATACTATCGACCCGCCCATGCTTCGCATGGGTTCAATAAGGATAAAAAATAATGACTGTGGGTTATCTCTACGACATAGACATATACTAAGGCGGATTTTTGTAAAACTTCATTGTGTACAATACTGTGTAGTACATTATTTTGATCTACCCCTCGGGTTTAGCCAGCGTTTGCAATATGTTGCCAAAAAAATGGGTTAATGTTACGTTTGTAGATACTTCTACAATTATTATGTTAAATTTTACGGTATTTCGTTTACTACAAAATAAATATAACTTATACTTTAGCTTCAACAACACGTGCAGGTTATGCTTTTAAAATCTAGCTTATATGACACATTTGTAGGTTTTCTCAATCCAGCTAACAGATATCGCTATCTGTTAAAGTCGTTTAGAGCTAACAGATAATTGTGAATGTCAAATAATACTAAATGAAATAAGGTTGCAACAAATTAATATTGCGGCTATAAATTAAGATATAAGCTAGTCTATCTTTCAAGTTGGATCGACATGCACACGGTGTGCATATTTAAAATCCCTTAAGTAGTTTAGGAGTCCATCGCAGACAAACAAAGTGACTAATTTAAATATATTAAGGTATATATATATATTTGTAAAATCGATATAAAGTTTTATTTGTTATAAACGATAAGTGGCTTTATCCAATATTTTTACTTAATTGGTAATTTATAATTGTAGGGATCCGGCCGGGACCTTGCAATTCGTTCGTAATAACGGATTTGCTGTTGTCATCAATATCGTTCAATTCGGTTTTGATTGTATATTTTTTTAAAAGAAAATTACTCAACTGAACTATTATACCTTCAGGGTTTCCCAGTATTCGCGACGGTGATCATAGCCAATTACATAGTGGTGAAAGACTGCAAGCATATAGTGGAGTCCCTCACGGACGAAGACATTGCGAACATAGTGAAGCTGTCCAAAGACCCCCAGATTGGGGAACGGATTGTCCAAAGCATAGCCCCATCCATCTACGGACACGACTACATTAAGCGGGGACTGGCCTTGGCTTTGTTTGGTGGGGAACCTAAAAATCCGGGTGAGTGCCTCTCAAACTTTACTTACACTATTTAAAACGGTTAGTAATCTATTTATATATGTGTAAAATGTATGCGTTTGTCTGTAGATGTAATATATATATATATATATATATGACTATCTGTTTGTTTCTGATATCTGAAACGACTTTCACCAATTTTAACAGGACTTAGATTTCCCTTTGTTATTTATTATACAGATCTATGCGAGTGAAACCGTGAAGTCCCGTGTAGACCGCCAGTCTACACATTATAAATAAGATTGAAATGCCTATTTGAAATACATAATTACCATCTATTAATAAAAATAAATACATAATTTAAGAAAAAATCGGTCTAGCCGTTCCAAAGATTCGCAAGACCAAGCAGACAGACGGGCAAAAATGAAATTCTTTATGTTATCTTGAAATGTTACTAACATACAAATAGTTCCAGTTAACATTTGAAACGGCTGGACCTATTTTAATGGGGCTTCACTGGCAGATAGCTGCAGTTATAAGGAGTAACTTGGAATACTTTGTTCCTCAGATTCACTTACAATATAAATAACATGATCATTATCGATTACAATGGCACCTAACGAGAGATACAATATCTTCACCAAGTTCCTTTATACATCCATCCGCACCGCTCGTCCATAAGTAACACGACAGGAAACCACGCTGTTTTACCGACTCTCAATGTCCAATCAATGATTTCATCGATTTTAGTGTGTATTTAAATAAAATACATATAATCTAATATATAAAGTTCTCGTGTCACAGTGTTAGTTACTATACTCCTCCAAAACGGCTTGACACCGATTCTTATGAAATTTTATATGCATATTCTATCTGATAATCGGCTACTATCTATCTATTTTTCATACCCCTAAGTGATAAGGGTTATGCAACCCTAATTTTTTTTGAGCGTTTTTTTTTTAATGTGGCATTTAAAAGTTCGTACATCCCTAAATGTATAGATAAACCTTCCTCTTGAATCACTCTATCTGTTAATAAACCGTATAAAATCCGTTGCGTAGTTTTAAAGATCTAAGGGACGTGCATCATACATAGGACAGACAGCGCAAAGCGACTTCGTTGATGAAAATTTAGTGATTATTCGTTTCTTTATTTGTATCAGGTGAAAAGCACAAAGTGAGAGGTGACATTAACGTCCTCATCTGCGGAGATCCAGGGACGGCCAAATCTCAATTCTTGAAGTACACGGAAAAGGCAAGTTTTATAATCAATTGTCCCTATTTTCATAACCTTACATAACTTAATCATTAAGGTCGCCATATAAAGAGGTTTGTATGGCGACCTTGATGGTCGTGATCCCATCTTGTAGTTCCGGATTTTTTTGCAACTGATTTTGACGATATTATATATCTTCGGCTGGCGCGATGGCGCATCCAGTTGTGTTGCTATTTTGTTCCCCAAAGACAAAGACTTCGATGATCACTCACTCACTACGATCCAGCCGTGATGAGTCATCGTTGATATCGTCAAAATCAGTTCAAAAGAAAAACAGTAACATATCCTCCCTACTAATATTATGAATGCGAAAGTAACTCTGTCTGTTTGTCTGTCTGTCTGTTACGCTTTCCCGCTTAAACCTCTAAACCGATTTTGATGAAATTTGGCACAGACAATCTTTAGACCCTGAGAAAGGACATAGACTATTTTTGGAGCTAGTAACTTTTTAAAGTTTATATAAGTTACTTTATTAAGAGGTATGGTACCCAAAAAAAACTTCCACTCGGACGAAGACGCGGCCACAGCTAGTATTACATAGTTTTCAAAAACATTTATTACCTGAAAATTATTTGTTTCAGATTGCTCCAAGAGCTATATTCACGACCGGCCAGGGCGCCAGCGCAGTAGGTCTGACTGCATACGTCAGGAAAAACCCAACCACCAGGTAGTCTGCACAATGCCTGATCACGTTAATTAATAAAATTCAATATCATTGTATGACATTCAGCATCAATTGGGCCGCGACGGGCTGAAAATAGCTGCATTATTTTAGTTGACTTCTTTTTTTTCTTTGGTTAAAGACTATATGGTTATATTTTTTTAATTATATCAAATCAGACAATAAAATATTGTTATTTTTAACAGGGACTGGACACTAGAAGCTGGCGCCCTGGTTCTAGCGGACCGCGGCGTGTGTCTCATCGACGAGTTCGACAAAATGAATGACCAGGACCGCACCTCCATACACGAAGCCATGGAGCAACAGTCCATTTCTATATCGAAGGCCGGCATCGTCACCTCTCTGCATGCCCGGTACATGTCACACTAATATCATAAACTACAAGACCGACTACACGACCGGCATCGTCACCTCGTTGCATGCCGGCAACAAGTCACACTTGGTGTGAGTGTGACATGTAGCTGGCATGCACACACATACCAAACCACATAACCAATTATAAATTACATAACCGACCATAGACTACATGACCAAGATAGACCTGCATGTGCGACATTAAACTACGGTGTTATAACGTATCGGGATTAGTTCTGAAGGACTGTCCAAGATGATCCTGAGGCTATTTTATACCGTAACACCGCTCGCCAGCAGTAGGAAGTTTATCTTTATCCTGAAAGCCTTGGGTCATTTAGATCGCGCAAAATCCCGTTGCAGAAAGATTAAAAGAGAATGAGCTCCGTTCTGACGGTTTCCCAGCCACCACAGTGAGTGGTGCGACAATAACACGTTAAATTGGTTTTCATATACACCCTGGCTTTCTTCGAACCGACCCAACGTCAGCGCCTGCGCTCGGAGGTGGTGCGAGGCTGCTCATTGAATGCGGCAATGCTGCGGAATTGGAGCGGACCCGGCGGCTGGCACCCAGGAGCGCCTCTAGGGTCTCGGCTCGAGTGGCGGTCGGTTATCATAGCAGCCGTGAAACGTCAATTACGGCACCTTGGCCTCCCTGCAGGCGGTTCCTTTATGTGACATAACATTTGTGTCCATTAGTACGCGAGACACATTCTCTAGCCAAGTCCAGGCTATCCTTAACCTGTTTGTACCTTTAATCTCCAGATGTTCGATAATAGCGGCGGCCAACCCGATCGGCGGCCGCTACGACGCGTCGCTGACTTTCTCCGAAAACGTGAACCTGTCCGAACCCATCCTGTCCCGGTTCGACGTGCTGTGTGTCGTGCGGGACGAGGCCGACCCCATGCAGGACCTGCACCTGGCTAAGTGAGACTTCGTTGATATACTTGTGTATTCTCCTAGGACAAACTCGTTAGCGTAATCGGTAGTCGTATCTTGTGTGCTATAAGGGTCGTGGGTTCGATCCAGGACAAATTTGTATACCATAATAATATTATAAAGCTGAAGAGTTTGTTTGAACGCGCTTATCTCAAGAACCCTTGATATGAAATTCAGTGTTATTTCTTCAGTGTTTGATAGTCCATTTATCGAGAAAGGCTATAATATAATTTCAATAAAATTGGGATCCTTAATAAAAGTCCATTAATGTAACCTAAGGTGTAAAAAATTACCCGAAAATATCCTTAAATCACCATTGATTTTATAGAACAAAATAATGTACTACAATAAATATATTCTGAATGTCACTATACCTCCCAAAGTCACTATCCTACGCGGACGAAGTCGCGGGCACTGCAAGTGATGGATATTTGTGATTATATTTTTTTAAAGACGTAAGTCTTCTAACAAGTATACGGTTCGCGTATCACATCGCAATATCACAAGGATATCACTAGCGCGTCGCCAAAGTGGTGCCTTAAAGGTATATTATACAATACCCAGTAACTTCACAGCCTCTCGCCCTTCAAACCGGAACACAGCAAGGCTAACAATGCTGTTTGGCGGTAGAAATTAGTGAGAGTGAAGTCTACCACTAATGTTCTGTGTCTTGGCGTTAAATATGTCTTTAAGAATCATATTTGTGATTTCTCTGTTGTCTGATTCCGTATCGCAAGTGCATTTACGACTTATCTCGGCCAAGTCAATGTATGCAATGTTATGTGAACTTAAAAAAATCTAAATAAAATCCCACAAAATCTCATACATTGATCTGATTCTGTGATAAGTCGCTTAAAGCACTTGTCAGACAACAGAGGAATCATAAATATACTGCTTAAATACATATATTCAACACCCAGAACGAACATAAATATCATCGTATATTTGTTTGTCCTGGGGATCGAACCCGACCGACCGATACCGTACCTTTGGCGCACAAGACAAGATCACTACTATCTGCGCCGTCGGGCCCGTCAAATAATCCCTACTAATATTATAAATGCAAAAGTAACTCTGTATGTTACGCGTTCCCGCTCAAACCTCTAAATCGATTATAAAATTTAACACAAACAATCTTTAGACCCAGAGAAAGGACATATACTATTTTTTAGTTCGATAATAGGGTTTTGAGGGGTCGAAAGGGGGGGATCAAAAGCTGTATGGAAGTATCGCTATTTTTGGAGCTAGAAACTTTAAACTTATCTTTCAAGCCATTGATTCGATTTAAATAAACATGACATTCAACGTTTATATAAGTTGAGGTAAAGAGGTATGGTACCCAAAAAAAACTATTCCACGCGTACGAAGTCGCGGCCACAGCTAGTATGTAGATAAAATATTCATACGTCTATTCAATTGTCCTCCACCAGGTTTGTAGTCAGTTCGCACATCCGCCATCACCCGACGCAGCGCGGCGCCGCGTTGGAGGACACGAACGCTCCCGACCCCGAGTTCATTTTACCACAAGATATGTTGAAGAAGTACATTGTCTATTCTAGGGAGAATGTTCATCCCAAACTGCAGGTATGTCGGATAATGTGTGTCTTCCGAAAGCCCTAATTATGCCCGTAATACAAGTGCTTTGAGCGACTTACACGGGGTCAGGACAATTTAAAATATTGTGTTAATACTATACTACAGTGATAGTATGTATGTATAGGTACAGAAGCTGGAACCTAAACCTAAAGGTACAATAATCAAGTTCACATAGAGTGCGCGTTATGCGATCAGACGATATTAGATTACTTATTCTTCTAATTTAAAAGGCATTTAAGTTAATTCTATAGGAATGGGGGGGGGGAGAATAAATCAATCTGATTATATTTATTGTGAAGTCTACACAGCCTAGGCATCTGGGAACAAGAAACAAAAAATTACTTTTGTAATCGAGGGGTTGAAGATTCACCAAGGGGACATTTGAGAGCAAATTCAATTTGCACATAACTTTGCACCACCCTTTTATCCATTAACAGATGATTTTTACACATATTACATGACTTTTATTGAAGAACCTTTACACTAAATTTTATTCAAATAACTTTAAAAACAGTAAGTTTCGCACTAACTTTGCAATCCCCGTTTTAAATCATATATATAATCGGATAAAGTTTGCTTATAAACATATAAGCAAACTTTTATCCCGAATTGAATAAAAATTCTAGATAATAATCTGCATCTATACTAAATCCATTCTATTTCGGAGTTTACTATATGACAGCACAAATAGTTTTTATATATAAACTTTCTGAAATGTATATATTATGTACCCGGCAAACGTTGTTCAGTCATTTAATTTATTGATATATATACTGTAGATCCCTCGATCGGATCAAAATGCACACTGAGCAAAACTTATTGCAATCGGTTGAGTAATTTAGGATTATAGGGAGTCAAATATTGTTATATATAAAGATGTATTGATGACGATCACGTTTACAGAACATGGACCAAGACAAAGTAGCGAAGATGTACAGCCAGCTGCGACAGGAGTCGCTCGCCACCGGCAGCTTGCCCATCACCGTGCGGCACATAGAGTCCGGTCAGTGCGGTAGCGAACGGCCTTTCGGCATTGTCGAGCTGCTTTCGTTCAATTTATTTTGTCTATATTTTTTTTAAAGACGTATTTAATACAGAATATAAATTTAAAAAAATATTTTTATTACAATTTGATAGTCAAATTTCAAGCGTCCCTATCTCGTGTGAAAAGGTTCTCGCATTCGATCCCCACCCGCGACAACGATTACATGACCAATATTCGTATTCGTTCCGCGTCGCGGTGATGTGACATACATTTAAGTATCATATTGCGATTCCCCTGTGACACGCCGGTAGCCCGAGCGCTTGGAGTTAACCAGCTAACCAGCCCGCACGTTGCAGTGATCCGGATGAGCGAGGCGCACGCGCGCATGCACCTGCGCGCGCAGGTGGCGGAGCAGGACGTCAACATCGCCATCCGCACCATGCTCGAGAGCTTCGTCGACACGCAGAAGTACAGCGTCATGCGCGCCATGCGACAGGTGACCTACGCACACAAACAAACGCTCGCGCACGCTCTCACACGCACGCAACCTCATTTGGAGAGATGTCAGACCAGGGCAGGAATGACAAAAATTAGGGTGGATAGAGGTACTAACGGTCTAGGAAGAATACGCGTGTGTAGTGTGGGAGTTTTCGTGACAGTTTGTGTTGGAAATTTGGGTGAAACTCTTAAGAAAAAGTGTGATTTTAATCAGGCTTACTTTTCAGACTTCTTATCTCATATTTTTGTTCCAGACATTCCAAAAATACCTGTCCTACAAAAAGGACCACAGCGAACTTCTCTATTACATCCTTCGTCAACTCACTATGGACCAACTAGCCTATATGAGAGGCATACACAACCATTCGCAGTCTACTATCGAAATCTCTGAGAGAGACCTGATCGAGCGAGCCAGACAAATAAACATCTCTGACTTGAAGCCATTCTATGACAGCAGAATATTCAAGATCAACGGATTCTCATATGATCTGAAGAGAAAGGTCATAGTTCACACGTTACCGGAAGCACCTACAGTAGGTGCTTCCGGTAACACATAAGTTTTAAGTAATGATTAAATAAGGTTACTGCACAAGTTGCTCATCTCTTTCATATCTTTGTTTATTAAAATGTTTATTTGACTTGATCAAAATCAGCGAATCATGTGCCTTATGGTGTGAAATTTGGTATAAGTTCTTGTATAAGGGTAACCAGAAGACAAAGTAATATCACAGCAATATATATAGGTATGAATGTTTGTCTTCTATTTGTAAGAACAGACAATATTTGACAAATTGAAACATGCCTGTAGAGCGTCCTTAAGATTCCTGTACACATTGGACTACTATTTTAAGTAAAATATAAGTTTCATTAAGGTAATTGCAGATATTTGTAGATCGTATTGGGGGTTTCTCACTTTATATAGGTATATGTCATTTCACTAAGAAAAAATGTTCCAGCCACTTGGATATAAATAGGCTGTCGATGTAACTATAATCTCTAATACCCACCTTATTAGTTTTATCTTTCACGAGTTTAGAATAAGCATATATGAAAGGAAGGTGTTATGCATATTTATTGTTTATCATTATTACTATTACCAGTTAACAAAAATACTGCGCTGGCGCCGGCAAACACCCGTTGACTTGAAATAATACTAGTGCAGTTTATAACAATCAATTCATCCTAATACAGTAATTTTAATTAATAGGAATAGTCATATTTTCGTTATTGATAATAAATAGCTTAGTAAGTTTTTAACTGTTAAGTTTCAAAGCTTTAAAATCATTTCAAATTGTATCTGTACCTAGGCTTTTTGTAATCCAAAATGTTGAAATGCTTAATTACTATTAGTACCCGTATTGAAAGCATATTACTGTGAAGCAAAATTGTTAATGTGTCAATAAAACAAATATTTAGTTCCATTAAAATTGTATGTATTAATTTTTTATCAAAATCCATGTAATGACGTTTTCTAATAAATGATTTGAGAGAATTCTAAATACACATATAATTGCAAAAAGACTTCCTTTTTACCATCATACAGTCTTGATATATCCTAACATAAAAACTATAAACTAGGACATTTATCTACTAGAATAATGCTAAAGTATTTCTACCACACTACCTAGTTAAAATAGCAAGTATTTTTTACAAAGCATAAAATAACACTAATGTCAATAAATTGTAATACATCATAAAACTCATTAAATCCACTCTCAAATATGTCATGTAAGGTAATGAATGAGAATTATACCTATCATACTTAAAAATAATGTCCTAAAATTACATAGATATAAAAGTACCCTCTCACCAATAAACAAGTCATAGAAAAGTTTCAACAATTTTACACAGCACACTAAACTAGACAACTAAAATTATCGATTTCACAATTTAATTGTTTATCAGCAATCAGGTAACCGAATACAATCACATAGCAAATTAAACATTAAATATAAAGATGAAAATATTGTTTGCCACCAGGTTCAGGAATTATGCACAAACAAAACAGTTTAAGCTTTATCATGCAATTCCAATTATATATATCCCAAAATTAAAACTATCCCTTCCTTACTCAGGGCATGCAGATTTAGCTGAAAGTACATAATAACTATAAATGACCAGCACTCAAAAAACCTGTTGGCAATAAAGAAGTAGCATTTGCATAGATGACAGCATTAAATGCACAGAATGTCTACAGACTACATGTTTAAGATATTTTTAATCCTCAAAACTTAAAAGAAGTTATAAATAAGATTACCCACAAAGATAGAATGTGACAAGTATAGTACATCCTTAATGCATGCAGTTGGTAAACCTATATATTAGTGAGTAACCCTTTCATCCTTTAGCTGTCTAGCATTCACTGCCAGACTCAGAGCCGCTGCTGCCCTCGCTATCGCTTTCAGAGTCACTGCTGTCGCTTGAAGACTCTGAGCTGTCCGATGATGACTCTGATGAACTGTCAGAAGACGATGACTTGTCAGAGCAGTCTGAACAGTCTGACTCTCCACGTTTCTTCTTAGTGGGTATCTTGCATGATCCATTGCTGCAATTAAATTAAAGGCTTATTAGATATTGATTCATATTGAATCTGGAACTATCAGATATCTAGTTAATAATTATGCAGATAGCTTGGTTCAGTACCAGTTTATTCTGCTGTTTTTTTCTACCAGATATCAAGTGACTTTTTGGCAGTATTGAGGTTAACAGGAAATATAAAATTTGGATAAGTACTTTACTTGAACCACAATTACCATTACATAACTTAGAAACTTAAGCACATACATCCCATCAATCCATTATGTTTTCCCACACAATAATTTCATAATTTATAAACATATAATTGCCTGTAGACATTGAAACATATCAGATTGACAGAAACTTAATTGAAAACAGTTATCATTAACAATGTTCATAAATATTACAAATCAATAAAATCCTTAGTGTTTGGAAAAGTTCTACAATAAGTAAATTATCTCTATGGAATAAAAAAAAAAATTAAAACATACTAAAAAAAATAAACATTAAGATATATCTTGTATACAACTATGCTTCACTGAAGTTAAATAAGCTTAGTAGGGGCATACAAGCAAAACAACAAACATATTGCAAGTCACTTTTTTTCTACTAAGCAGGTAGATGAAAATTATGATAAAAACAGTCACTAACCTGCATCCACCGTCTTCTTTGCGCTTCAGGTTCTTCTTGAGGACCTGTGTGCGCGATGGCCGCACGAGGATCTTGCGCTTCCCCTTGCACTCGTAACTCCAGTGACCATACTCGAGACATTTCTGGCAGCGGATGCCCTGAGGGAAGGCCGCTGCAAGCGCTGCTTGCCTGAAACAATTAACACAAAAGTGAGCAACAATTAAGAGAAAAATACCTAAAATCGGGTTGAAAATGCTCACTTTTTCCTCTCAGCTTGATGTCTGTTGTATGTTCCCAGAGTCATCTTGATGTTCTCAAAAACCGAGATTCGGTACCGCCGAAACTAGCAAAATGGTGAGGGTAGAAAAAAATAAAACCAGTTGCTTTACGACCAACACACTTTAACCGTTTTTCAGGTGCAAATGAGCTTAAAAATGCGAAATGCGAATCTGAAAAATAGCAAATCCCAAACAGACAAAAATATTTTTGACAGAGGAAGGTGTTACCATAATTTATTATAAAGAACTACTAAACTCGATTCTGAAATACTTGTAAAATTGTAAATGAAACTTTTATAGTTTCATTAAAATCAAGATAAATAAGAAAAGGCATAAAAATACTAATAATTTTTTTTTTCGTATGAGCTTATATTTTTTTCAATTGTACTAAAAATAGCGATTAGTGATTTTGCATATATATTTTAATTTACTTTAAAACAGTATCAGATTTTAAGACATTAACCCTGCGACTTTATACAGTGGCGGTACACATCGCTGAGAGACCTGTTTTTCCGAAAAGAATTCTTTATTGCTCCCTGAAAGCAAAACTGCGCAAAAAATCGAGCCTATTCTAAAAAAACTTAGTCCTAGAAAAAATAAAAAACGATATCTATTTCACGAAAACATATTTTCGTAGCAGTATCTCAGACTATATATTTCACCTCTATGCCAAATTTGATTCAGATCTGATTAGCCACTCCTAGGACTCACAAACTATCATGTTTATATTATTGGTAATAGTACGGAATTTAGGATTTTAATCATATAATACAAATAAGTTGTATTTATATTTAACAAGTTTTTGCTAAGTCAAACAACCAACAACTATTTAATTGGTAGGAAAACCAATATAGTGAATTGAATTATGATAACTTTCAAATGACTACACATCACTATATTAACGCTTATGACGTCTCGGTCCACAATCACATCACCCACACTCTCTGACAGGTAAAAATACCAGCTACATCACAAATCATAACAAAAACAAAGATGTTGTGTTGGGGGTGTATAGCCACTTAATTAAGTTGTTCCCATGTGTTGTAGCTCCAATGTGTACACATGGTAGCAACAACACATCGGAACAACTTCTTACACAATAAGAAGTGTGCCAAATAAAATATTGTTTGTTTGTTGTTGTTTGTGTCCCTCGCTATGGGAATATAAGAAAAAAGTGGTGTAAAGCTATAGCAAGATGGAGAGAATTATCTGGAAAGAGTAATTAGTATTGATGTGAATACCACTTAAATGTAAGTACACTAGTGTGTATAAATGTTAAATAACATCTTTATACATAATAAAATTGTGTCACTGTGTTTGTCCAAAATGAGCTTTCTAAACTACTGAACCGATTTTAATAAACTTTTGCTTACTGAAATACATATTATTACTTACAGCTTGATCCTACTTGAGAGAGTAGTTCAAATCTCAATTTAGTCACAGTATTTTTTAAAAGATAAGTAAAGGAATGTATATAGGTATTTAAGACAGGACAATGTCTGTTGGATGAGCTAGTTATAAAGTAGGTATACAACTATTTGTACTATTGTAAGTAGAAATGCTACATTGCTTGCTAAATTTACTAACCCATTTTCAGATGGACAACAATACAGAAAATAACAATCAATATAAAATTATGACTTTACAAGAGGGGCAAAAGTTGAAACTGCATTTAAAGAAAGGTATTATACACATGTTTCGATGTCAGAAACATTTCAATATGAATAGAAAGATTTTTAAAGAAAAATTAAAATTTTTAGGTTTACCAAATGTTCATACTATTTAATAAATCTTTTAGTGAAAATATTCCTCTTACCACTATAGATATCTTGATTGCATTAAAGAAAATTAAAAAAAAAATGTGGATTAATTAACTAACAGGGTATAATACAAATATATTTTAGTCACACAAATGTCTTTTATTTAAACTACAAACAAGAAAGAGCTGACTTACATTGAAATTTCAATTCTAAAACAATTTTATATTATTAATAATTATATTTGACATGGTCATTATGATTACGCTATTAAGATATTAGTAGACACGCTTTTTCTCCTGGAAAATACTACATCACATCAAACAAACAAACATTCCTGATTGACAAATGTCATCTTAGAATATAACGTTACGCGCAGTTTCACGTTTAGTACACTGCAACAGATCAACCTAGAGTTTTATGTTACAAAAAATATTAATGTTTATACATCGATAGGTTAACTTTGATATTATCGATACATCGATGTTATATTAATAAAATAAAAATTATTCTTTTGAGCGCTGTCTAGCTTGCATTAGGTGTACTAGCTTCCACGAAATATTAGCGTATGATTATCAAGTTCAACTTTTATCCTCTAGATGACACTAATCAACATTCGAAAAAAAATTAGTGGCTGTATGGGCAATATTCCTTGATGACCTGGATTCATGTTTTTATAGCAAAAAAAAACAACGCTTATGTCATACGTTCTCATGTGACAAATTTTTGTTTGAATTTCGTTGGCTTGACAGTCAGTCCATTTGTTCAGTTCATTACTTAAAAAGATTGTGGTCTTTTTCTTGCTCGATATTGATTTTGATGTTCAAATTGAAAACTGAAACTAGCTTTCAGTAAAATGCTGCAGATTGCGTTTTATTCCACTCATCAAATTCAAAACTAATATTTTTGGATGGTTGATGGTTTGATGGGAAGGCACCAGTACCGAGAGATGACGGTAAATCCATCCAAAACAGTGCAGCTTAAATGCGCAGGGAGGAAATGAGCAGCAGCATCCCCGTCGCGAAAGCTGCGCTTTGCGATTGCTAACACGCTTGCCCAGCGCGGCAATTATAAGCATAAAACCTTCTGTCTTGAAGAGGCCTATGTCAAGCAATTAACTTTAAATAGCTATTATGATGAATAAACACGTTTTATAAATATAATGGTCAGTTTTATTTGTTACTGGAAACATCGATGTTTTAGAAATATCAATGTTTTTCAATAGATATTTATCGTACATCGACGCTTTTAGTTCGAAGTCAACATCGATTTTTTCAAATATCGATTATCCCTAGTCATCAACCTACCCAAATCTGTCAAAACTTCGCAATCGATATTAACATATCATCATATCAATCATAAGACCTCCACTACTGGACATAGGCCTCCCCAAGTAATCTCCAATAGGACCGGTTGTATGAGGCCTGTGTCCAGCGTATCCTGCGGTTGTAGTCAGATCGTCTGTCCACCTTGCGGGTGGACGCCTCACGCTGCGCTTGCCGGTACGTGGTCTCGATTCCAAAACCTTACGAGAAAATGTATCGCAGTTTACCGAACGCTGCCCAGCCCAGTTGAAATCGGCGATTGACCTCTTTCTTGAAGTTGAACTTACCTAATTGGACTATTTGTCCAAGGTATACGAGTCAACAATTTCAAAAAGCGAGCTCCCAATTAAAACTGGAGTAGGTATAACATGAACATTGCTTTGGTCTTTTCCATGTTCATTTCAGGACCTAGATACCTGTTGAGAAACTCGATTGATGTCTTCGAGAATCGTGCTTAAATCTTCCAACGATTCTGCCATGACCACGACTATCGTCGGGAAATCGAAGGTGAGTGATCGACTCTCCGTTAATGCTGGTGCCAAATCCTTGCCATTCCAGGAGCTTGAAGGCGTTTTCCAAAGTGGCATTAAACAGTTTCGGAGAAATTACGTCTCCCTGTCTAACACCCATTTTAAAAGGAATAGCCTTCAAACTTTACTCCTTTACTCAGACCGACGTAGTTGCGTTGTCATACAAACACTTCAACACTTCGATGTACCGATAGTCAATATGGCACCGCTGAAGATATTCAAGCACAGCCCACGTCTCAACCGGATCGATGGCTTTTTCATAGTCCACAAACGCCAAGCATAATGGCCTGTTATGCTCTTCTGTCTTCTGTATAACTTGCCGCAGCGTAAATATGCGGTCTATGGTACTGTAACCTTTTCGAAAACCGGCTAGTTTGGAAGGTTGGAAGTCTTCAAACCTGCATTCGAGACAGTTCCTATGTCGGATGTCGTGTCGTATAGATTTTGAAATATGTCTATTGAGCCGCCTATATGACTTCGCATCACTCGAAGACTGGAGTTTCATCGAGCGTCGCTCGGCCATGAGGTTGAGGGTTTTTTAAAAAATTACTATTAACCTATATGTACCTGTAGTTGATCTGTTGCTTACCTTACGTACCAAAAATTTAAATTCTTGCATTTAGCTAAAATTTTACAAAATAATATTTTATATTAACTTAAATGTAATTTTATAGAAATAAAGATTACTAAAAAAGTTCATGTAGTTAAGAACAGAAATTAGACATATTTTATAAATTCTAATAAAACGCCAGTGACAGCTGACATTGACTACCCTGACGTGGACATCTGTTTTTACTATCTGTTTATCGCAGAATTGCAGCTATCATCTGTGGTTGTGTTATAGAATCACCGTAACATTTTCAAAAGTTTCGTAAGAAATAAATAAACACTCCGGATATAAGCCTGAGATGTCCAACGAAATTATTACTGGGGTAAAATGTCGAATTGGTATTGGAAAGTTATAGCTTTAAAGACGGCTTTTGTGATTTCTTGTTTCGTGACTTATCTACGCGCCGATGATAATGTGCAGCCGCAGTTACCATTTTGTAATCCTCATACCAGCGGAGGGAACGGCGGCCCAGTGGACAACGAGTGAGTCCCAAAATAACCCATACAGTTCATGTCTTTTTTTCTGTTTAATAACATTTATCACATTACACGGGGATGTAAACAGACGACTATTACGTATGAATACTCGGTAACTGGCTGTATTTTCTTTTTCATGTTAGTCAACAATCATTTTTACTCATTAAATAATTATTCAAGGTCTTGTTATGAGTCACGTATAAACAGGTTTAGACATGAAAGGGACGCAAAGTAAAAAGTGATAAACTTTGAAATTAGTATTTATCAGATTGATTTTGCATATTAAATTACCAGAAACATCTATTTATTTTATTATTATGGTCTATATATTTTTTTACCTAATATCCTTTTAAAACTTATGTGTGACTTTCTTACTAAAGAGCCTTGACAAATTGATAGACAATTGATTTGGGGCTTTATTTAAAACAACCTAAAACAATACACTTGATCTAAATTTATATTGTTATGATAATATTAAAATTCTATCTGTTTTATAAGTAATTAGGTTATAATGTTTTTTGAATTGATAAAGGTGGAAGAATAGTCTTAATTAGTATAAAATTTTAGTTTTTGCATAAGCTTAGGCTAATCTGGATTTAAACTCATGTTTGTTTCACTAATAAGCTATATGCAACACCTGTAACCAACTTGAATCAATAAATCAATTTCATTAGTCCTTAGGTATGAAAGGACAAATGCCAAAAAGGAAGCTTTACAGGAGAGCAGAAAAAAGGTTAATTTTGCTTTAAAATAATATTTAATAATAATTATAAACTGCATTTTTAATAAGCCTATCCTAAATATTTTTTAATTACTTTATTTTAGACATGTTCTTTATACAGGCATGGTTGATTTATATAATGGACGCCTACAAATAAAATTGTGTTTCACTTTTTAATGCATTCTGAAAAATCTGCAGAATAAATGACAACTAATTTGGATGTTGTTTGTTTTTTCACACAATGATAAAAAATTACATAACTGTCATTAACACTGATATAAATGCTAATAATAGGTATGATAAAAGTAAAGGAAAATGAATAGCTAACAAATTGTAAAGAATCTGTATATATCTATAATCTACATACATAAAAATGAATCATCAAAATGCATGCAACAGCTACAGCTAATTGGATTATATAGTTTTTGCTGTATTTATAATAGTCAGGATCAGTTGACAAGGGATTGGAAAGTTGATATACAATGGAAAAATATAGACCCAAAAACAGTATTAAAACTACCACAGCAACTGGTCAATGTGGTAAAGATTCACTATGTAGTGGACGAAAAAGTAGAAAACTAGAATCTAGAATAATATAACTAAATATATATAATAAGTTGTTGTTATTGAATTGATTACATAATAAAATTGAAAGAGTAGAAAACACCAATGGGCCAATAAATAATGTTTGGCATTTATTTGTTGCATATAAAAATATTGGTTTTGAGTGTAGGTACAGTTTATTGTATTGTGTGTTGGAAACTTTATTGTATTGTTCATTTGTATGTATAGTTTCAATTACTGATATTGGACTTTTATAGGATAATGCATATAGCTGAATAAAGAATACAATGCTTCACTTAAAATTTGTCTAGTCTAAAAGCAGAGATAGCAATATGTTAGCCTTTATCCTATTATATATATCATGTTTGTTAACTTATCTTTGTATTGTAGTATTGAGAACATTTTTAACTTATCCTAGATCAACATGTTACAGGTACATACATGGGATATAGTGTTAAGTAGTAAATATATAGAAACATCCCAATTATAAGAGTTTATAAACATTTATAACTTAAATTTCAGCTTAGTGATAGTGAGCACATTAGATGGCAGATTAACAGCCTTCTCGACAGACAGTGGCAACAAAGCCTGGGACATTCAGACACAGCCGCTGCTGTCATCTAATCTGCATCATGTTGAGGTAATATTTGTCAAGTGTACTTTTTATAATTAAACTACTTTACAGCTTCAATTTATTGTTTATTTGATGTTTGGTTACCTTGCGGCAACTATCCTCAAGATTGATAAATATGTTGTGTCAGGATTTGTAATGAAACAATTCCCACTATCACAATTTTTATTTCTATTTAATGTTTACTAAATAAATAAAGAATTTCACTAAAAAATATATGTTTACACTAATATGGTTTAAAGACTTGATATATTATTATTGACAGGCTGTTTGACGGGAATTTCGATAGCACAGGTTGGTAGCGATCCTGTGCGTCAAGTATCTGGGGTTAGGATGGCGCAGATCATGGGTTCGATTTCCATTCAGGACAAACATTTATATGATGAATATTTGTCTCTTCTTTGTGTCAAAATAAAAATACAAAATGTATTTGTTATTTTATGTAATGTATAGACATGTAATGTATAGCTATAAGCAATTTATCTCCGAGTCAGTTCTCAATGTTTGAGATATTGTGTAAATTTATTCATTTCAACATCATCGTAGCAGCACTAGAATATTTACTGCATGCCATAGGCCCCAGCAGGGTAGATTTATGACCATTATTCCCGCGCTGGGCAGTGGCAAATGGTAGCTACGCGACGGGAATGCTGCTGCCCATTCTCACCCTGTTGTATTTAAGCCTCGCTGTTTCGGGGTGCATATACCTCCATCTATCCGTTCAGCTAACTCCAGTCGCCTCTTACGTAGTAATTATTTATTTTCTATATTATTCAGCTCACCTCGGGAGGTAAATGGGTGCGGCTTGTGCCTTCATTGCGCGGGACGCTATACAGCCTCAGTGGAGACACCATCGAACCGTTGCCTTTTGACGCGGAACAGCTGCTTTCGTCGTCCTTTAAGTACTCTGACGATCTGGTTATTGCTGGTGAGTTGGAATAGGGGACCATGGTTTTTGACCATGATTGTGTGTTTAATGTCTTTTGGTAACTATTGAGAGGTGGCGATTTAAAAGAAAGATTTATCGGCTGAAGCTTGCTTGTTGAAGCTCGCCTTATCACTAGCATTACTGATTAACTAACTTTTAATGTAAATCAAGTTATATCGCTATAAGACTTTACCTAGAGTGCAAGCAAGACTTGTTTTTAAATTTTTAAAAAATGTCCTGCTCTTTTGAAACAAATTTATTTTATTTCAGTAAAATTTATCTTTACTAAAAAAATCATTCTCAATGCATAAAACCTCGAAAGTTATTACTCAGGTAGACCTCACACAAAGATTCTCTCCATTAGTACATCAATCACTCTCATCCATATTTTCCGTCAAACAGCAGTGTCCGTATAAAAAGCGACAAGCTGGTCTACAGAATGTATTTCTTTATCAGGCGCTCGAGAGACACTCTGGTACGGCTTAGACGCGAACTCCGGTAGCATCATATACGAGTGCAGCTCGTCCGGGTGCAACACCGAGCAGCAGACCGCGGGCGCAGGCCGGGACGTCCTCGTGTTGCGGCGCCACTCCAGCACCGTGCGCGCGCTCGACCCGCGCTCCGGCACTGAAAAGTGAGTCCTATCCCTACCACGTACGAGCTCAAATACGAAGCACAAGACAGAAATCAAGGAACAAATGGAGAGGAGTGAGGATAGTGGTTTTGTTAAATAATTGTAAAAGTTAGGTTACTTTTAGGTGGTCGACCCGCATTGAAAAGTAAGTCTTATTACCGACGTATACGAGCCAAAATATAATGTACAAGAGTAAAAGAACGAATACAGTGGGGTGAGTTTTGTGCTAGGTACTTGCTTGTGTGTACGTGTGTAGGAGAAAATGCTGTAGATTTAACACTGATGCTGGTGATTTTTTCTTTGATTCGGACTCGTACTTGTCGTCATTGGTGTCCGCC